>VUQR01011872.1:31709-90116 GCA_015108515.1 Hemichromis elongatus
TTACGTAGATACACTATAATAGCCTGTTTGCCAAATTTGAAACAATAATGATGTGATAAACTGAATATTTCTGGTGGAATTGAACATCTCTTTATTTTTAAGGACAATGGTTAATTGGAAATTCCAGGACACTTGTGAAAGCAGTTGAATGTATATCTTTGTACAAAACTATTTTAGTTCCAAGGATAAGGTAGTTACAATAGATGTGAAAGATAACCTTTTTTATAAATTTTTTGTATTAGAACATTAACATTGATAATTTTGTATATATGAGACACTAGGCTTTCTGACTAGCAGAAAGGTCAAACATTCCTACATTTTTTTTTAAATGTACGTTTGTCAGATTATTACATAAACATGCGCAATGTTATGTGCCTTTTATTTGGGTTGTCTAAATAAAAGAAAACTATCAAATGTGTTTATGTATTAAGTATAGTTCAAATTTGAGACTGCACTACAAACAAATCAGGATCTTAATAGAACTTATAACCCTCTGTGCTGCTGACTATCCACTAGCCACACTCAGGACTAACTATCACCAGACCTGTTGAATCGAGAAACCATTTAAATAGAACCTGTCGGACAAAGTGAAGTAGGCTAAACCACCCTCCCCCCAAAAAAACACAGAACATGCCATGATCTAGAGAAACAGAAAAACACTGACCTCTATTAGTCTGGGACTTTGGGACTCCAGTAAACCTTTGGGGAGATTCATTGTCCCTGACCAGTGCTGAACCTACCAAAATTACTCCCAAGAGCACATCAACGATTCATCCAGGAAATCGCAACAGAACCCAGAACAGTGTCTAAAGAACTGCAGTCCTCACTTGTCTCAGTTAAGGTCAGAACACCTTGGTGATCCGAGTCTTTTGAGAAAAAATTCTGCTAGGCGACGAGACAAAATGTGACTTTTTGGACGGATTGCCTCCCGTTACATGTTGGATCAAACTAACACAGCATTTGATAAAAAATCAAAAGAACATCCAACAAACGCGGTCTCTAAATTAAAAGAATTCAACAGATAAAAGTTGTATAAAATTCCTTCACAGTGATGTGAGTGACTCATTGCCAGTCATCACAAACGCCTAATTGCAGTTTTTGCTGCCAAGGGCGGTATTACCACCTTTAGGGGTTAGTTACTTTTTTACTTAGTGGCAGGTAGGTTTGGATAGCTTTTTTCCCCCTTAATAAATAAAATCGTCATTAAAAAACTGAACAGTACCTGAGAGTCACGCCGTTAAGAGAAAGGAAAAATAGAGATTTATCTGGTCCTTCAGTTGATTCATCTACAGTTCACTGAAGCCTCGTCAGGAATGGTGGAAGAGGAGCTCACAAGAAGCCATTCTTAAGGAAGGGAAATGAGAAAAAGGCCGAGGTATGCCGTTACACAAGAACAGCCATATTATATATAAACTTTAGAGCTCTTTGATTTGTAAACCAGAATTGTACAAATTCTGGTTTTGCTCTATATGAATTATTTCCACATATATTTGCTCATGTTTTAGTGAGCCTATTCCCCATTTTCCCAGCAACATATAAAAAAATGTGGGCCTGAGCTTTATAGCCTCAGCTACTTTCCCTAAATGTTTCTAATGGTTACATTCGAATACAGGACTGAAAGAGTTTAAATGTAATATTAAACAAAATAAGAGGTTTCTGAATTCAGCGAGAGCGTAGATTTGTATAAACCTTTTGTGTAACATATCTTAACATTTGCAAGCAACTAGAACTCTAAGTGAACTAAGATTTTGAATATTTTTAAAGTTACAGTTTATCTAAAAAAACAAAAAAGTTGAGAGATGATTCCATGCAAGGTCAGACTGTGTCACAGCCAACGAAATTCAAACCAGACCAGCTGTGGTACTCTACTTTTGCTTACTGTTGGTAACTTATTATCTGTGCTCACTGCAATGTGCTGTAGGAACGGCTTTGACTGTTACCCAAATTTATGAAAGTCCCCTGGGAACAGCTCTTTCTGAAACAGACTGGCCCTCAGATGTGGCACACACACACACACACACAAATCATGCTTCATTCTTAAATAATGTATTCTTTGCATTGCTTTCTGAAATGACTGAATTGGGTAAGCTCTCCCACCAGCATGATTACCAAGCAGGAAACAAACTGAGAGGCTGGTCGGAGCAGGTGCTGTTAATCAACCATGAAAGCCATCAGCCCAACACGTGCTCTGTTCAAGTGTTTAATGTCCACTGCCGGTGTGTGTGAAACACAGACTTCTGATGTTACTGATATTGACTACTTATGAATATGCATATCCTTTCATAGGATCTAATTTTCCTGATTTTATCCCGTGGCAGTTCTTTAACACTCCATAACGCGTAAGCTTTTTTCACAGATGTCCAGCAGATGGTGGTGTTGGCCACTGTGTGGAGTGGAGAGATCAGCTGCAGTTCACTGCTGTGTCTTATTTCTTTTAATTCACGTTTTTACTCATGCAATCATATCAAACAGCGTGTACATGAGTCTGTGTTTGAAAACTTTTTTCTAACATTAAATGAGGTCAAGGTATTTAGCAAACTGACAGCCAGAGGGATAGTAGCTGATTATTAGTTTGTATTATTGTATTTTGTACATTTTTCTAGAATTAAGTTTCGTTTCCATTAGTTTGCTGGGTGGGTTTGCTTATTTTGATTACATTTTTTTTAAATGTCCAGTTTACTTTTTATTGTTTTCAGTATTTGTCTAGATTTAATTTATAGGTAACTCACTAAAATCCCCCCCCCCCAAAAAACATACTTTCTGTGACCCACAATTGATTAGGGGGCTGTTGGTGGACTGTAAGGCCAGCATGTTAAAAATTAGTTCTTAAAAATAGTCCTGAATTTGAATATTGTCACTGATTCTTTCAAAATAAAACTGAGCAACTGAAATTCACCCCTTATGCTAATGTAAAATGTTGTTATGTATATACTAGACAAAAGCAAAGCAGTTTTTAAAGTACCAAAGCAAATTTATGACTGACCCCCTTTTTTTTTATTGACCCACAACTGAATGAAGCACACAATAGACTGTATTTCTGGATAGATATGAGCTAAAAATTCAAAGGTTTCCCAAAATTAGATCAAATGAGATTATATAACAACACTGGGAAGTTGTGCTAAAACCCCCCCAGTAAAAACAGAAATCAGTGATGATCAAATTATTTAAATCCCGGAAGCAACTTTCAGTTGTTTACGGGTTGTTTACAATATACCCGTAGAAACTGCTTTTGTTAAAGAGAATATATTCAATTTTAAAAATACATATGTTAATAACAAGACTGGAAAGTTACCAAATTCTTAAAAATGGGTTTCCCAGCAGTGGAACATCTCAAAACTAATTATCCTAATTAGAAAAAGGACTAAGTGAAATAACAGAGGAGGAAGGAAAAAAAGAGCTCCCAGAGCTTTTCCAAATTAAAGTTGTGGGAGCTCTTTTTTGGGTAATCAGGTTTTGAAGGCTTTGTGGACACATAGGACAACAATTAAAAAATTTTAAGGAAGCTTAAAAATTTCATCATCTACAGTATCTACAGAAGTGCCGTTAAAAAAGAAAAACTGGACGGAAAGGCTAAAAAAAATCCTGACTGAATTGATCCAGGGTACTGGATACCGGGTACTCTGGCTTCCTCCAACAGTCCAAAGACATGCACTTTGTGGGGATAGGTTAATTGAAAAATCCAAATTGCCCATAGGTGTGAATGCGGGAGTGAATGTGAGTGCGAATGGTTATCTGTCCCTGTGTGTTAGCCCTGCGACAGACTGGTGACCTTTCCAGGGTGTACCCCGCCTCTCGCCCTATGACAGCTGTGATAGGCTCCAGCGCCTCCCGCGACTGTGAAAAGGATAAGCGGAAGCGAATGGATGGATGGATGGATGAATTGATCCAGGCCTTTAAGTTACATTAAAATTGAAATCTTTTTTGGGAAATCACAGAAGTAGCATTCATGGATAAAGAGAGAGACCATCTGGCTCAATAGCCAGCATCTGTGACGGTATCTGCGCACATGGTATGAGTAATTTGTAAATCTGTGAAGGTCCCATTAATGCTGTGAACAATATATGCAGGTTTGGGAACCACATATGCTGCCATTCAGGGAAGAACTTGCTTATTTCAACAAGACAAAACCCAACCACACTCTGCAGTGTCTATCATCATGTTTATGCAGAATTATAGAAAATTATTAAGGGTTTACAAAGCTATGTGCACCTGGGAACAGTATCCAAACAGTGCAATGAGACAAGTGTCTTGTTATCTGTGCTGCAGGCCTCGTGGGCAGGCTTTCTGGGTCAGAGGTCGCGGGTCTTAAATGCTCTTTTTAGGGCTCACCTGAAGGGATGCCTGCTGGGAATCCTGTCTAGCAACGGAGATGGAATTGTCTACGGTCTAATTTAATCTAAAGCCGGGAGCTCCGTGCTGCATGTTGTGTCTGGCAGTCCAATAGTACAACAGTTTAATGGGCTTAAGAGACCATGAGGCTGGGAAAGGATCATGTCGTCCTCAGCTCTCTAAGTTGTATCAAGCGAGCTGTCAGCTAGTTGACCATTGTGCTTATGCTCCACTCTGATACTTGTGGAATTTCTTACATGATGTACAATGTTATCTCTGAGGTCAACGGTCAGTTATTTTCAAGTATCATTTAAAATAGAAACAAAATCTTGGAAAAAAAAACTACAGAGGGAGGAGGAACAAATGGTGAGACTGATTTTTCTTTTTTTTATCCTTAGCGATACTGTACATGTTTCGTGAGAAAGATTGCACATAAGGTAAAAAATTCTGCTCACATTTCACCTTTAACAGTTTGATAGTTATGTCCCCTACAAAGTCACAGCATCCAAAAATAGCTGTCATTCCATTTCGAAACGCAGGATAACCATCTTTTCCATTTTGCTTAGTATGTTTGATTACCAAAGCATGTCCTAAATAAGAGAAACTTTCAGCATACTTGTATTGTTTTCTTTGTAAAGCCCTTATTACAATGATCCCTCTGTTACCGCTTTGTAACTTGATTTTAAAGGCAGAGAGGAGCTGAAATTGGCATGGGGTCCTGCTGGCATTTCATCATCAAATCTGTGCTGTTAATACGGCAAGGCTGAATTCACAAAGTGGTGGACCAGCAACAACAATAGCTCAAGAGTGAGACTTTGTGTCTGTTTCATTCCATTACTGCAAGGCTGTTACATGCTCTTCTAATATATATATAATATAAGTAACAGTGCTGCCTTGAAAAGATAGGACAATTCAACAAGCTGCTTAGTTTAATCGACTTATATTTTAATTTTCATATAGCAATCTAAGCTTGTCAGCTTTCCTAGAAGTCTCTTTTGTGTTTCAGTCAGGATTTAGGTCTGCCCAACTTAACATGTGTTGATTGTGAGTAAATATTGATTAAACCTAAATATAAAGAGAAAACTCAACAGTCTTACTCAACCCACAATTCTAAAAGTAAAGAATTCACGTTTGCTGTATGTGCATTAATAAACAACATTTTAAGACACCCGGGTTACAGATTATTTCAAGTCGAATCAAAGTTGTTCATTTTGACTTTTATAGCTTCAAGTTATTCGAGGCTAAATCAGTGGTGTACCAAAACAGACAGAGTGAGGTTTCTAATCCCTCCACTTGGTTTTTCACTTCTGCACAGTCTGATTTCTATGTGCTACCATGTGCGGCTGATATTTGGATTGGTGTAATTTTTTTTTTTGGGCCAGTGTAAGACACAGTTACATTTTTCCCTGCAAATCAGAAGAAGAGAAGAGACAGACAGATGGAGGAGAAGGAACACAGGGCTCCATGAGAAGTGACTCACGTTCCATTGTATAATCAGGGTATATTAAAGGAAGGAACATCACACCCTCATTGCAGCAGTAAGCCATGTGTACTGCTACTTAGCGGTTGTGGAAACCTGCAAATTCATCCCACCCCCACGGATATAATATGCACTGTCCTGATACGAGGACAGGCGACCTACCTCGGCTTCGAGTTTGCAGTAATAAATTGTTATTCCTTCATTTCTGCCTCCATGCATCCGATAGTTTCTGATGCTCTGTGAGGACGATGATAAAACGACTTTTTTAGTCTCATTTGTGCCAAATTATAGATATAAAAATATACTAAATATCCACATATCCTTTATTCTCTGGGTGTAAAGCTATTTTTACTCAAACTACACCTTATGTACTCCACTACATGCAATTATGATGTCCCCTACAGTACATGAGCTTGGTCTGATGAGCTGAGGATTTGGCACTGATTCACAGTTCTGAAGGAAAGTAAATGCAAATACTGTATGCTTGCATGCTACAGGAATATACTAGTCAGCACTCTGTTAATCATATTGCTAAATTTCCTATCCAAGGCGTGCTTCTGGTGCATCAGCTTTGCTCCACACAGTATAATGACAGTGTATGGAGCTGCAAGTGAGGTGAAAGGTGGTGATTATTCTTGGTGTCCAAAGCTACTCTGGAATTGCCCTGCCTCTCTGTACAGATCTGCAATCAGAATAGAAAAAGTGGGAGTATGCTGAGGCATAGACGTCCTCGGAGCACCACAGCAGTATATTTTACGTTATTTTGCAGTTCCTTTGTTAACTGCTTTGCTGTCCAAAAGCAATTTCCAATATTTGCTAAAATGACCTGCTGGCATAATCTGTAAAACATATCTATCATGAATGATGTCGTCATTTACTCAAGCATCCCGAAATTGCATCATCACACCCCTAAAAAAAATACAATAGTAGAGTAATATTCATTGGCTTTGTGTTCTAATGCTATATTCTGCTAACTTGTCTATTGGAGAGGGTACAGGTTACAATGATAACAGGTTTAAATGTCCACAGTTGTTGATGTCATGATGTTACAGTGCACTCACACTGAGGTTTTTAAGTAGAAGTAAGAGACAAGTAGTTCCGTAAGTAAGATGGGCTGTCTTTATGTGGTTAAGAGACTGAAACAACATGTTTCTTTTCTCACAAATAGCTCTTTAACCTCCTTTTGAAAAATTCTGGAGAACATAACTGAGCCTAAAGGCCTTTACACTGACATGTGTACTGTATGCATGACAGACTGGAGGCTAAGCCCCCCCCGAAGGTTTGATTCTAGAATCGCCCCTGTATTTAGGCTTCTCTACCTGTGACCCTGCGTAGCTTTCCTCAGCTGAAAAATGATCAAAGTTGGAGATGCACGGACATTTAAAACAACAGAAACCCTGATGTGTGCTCCAGTAAGTCACGTGACAGTGAATCAGCCTGCACTATATCAAAACTGCTTACTGTAATTAAGCCGCCGTTAATTGTATTATTGACACGCTTTTTCTACCTTGCAATACAAAAATAAAATCATAAATAAGAGGACACTCGGATGCAACCAAGTTACTTTAATACTTCTCAAAACCTTCGTTTTCTTCATTGGCTTTCTTGCGTGAGCAACTAACGGACGACAGAGGAGTGCACGTTTGTGTAACCTATATGACTTCATTTCCCAGATTGCACCGCGCCCCATGATGTTCCCAACAGCTGACAGACGGTGGAAGCCTCTGTCAGAGCTGTGTCGGTGGAAGCTTTGAGTATCCTCTCAGTCGAGCCTCACTGGACTTTGGACCCGGGTCACCGTCGAGCACCTTATTTTAATTTTAGTCAACATTTTTGTTTGCGCGCAGGGCTTCCATTTCTTTTCTTCCTTTTCCCTTTTTTTTTCCAGATTCGGAGCTGGGGACAATTGCTGTCAGCTAACTTCCACAATAGGTCGCTGCGTCGCTGGACTGCTGCATATGTTTGATTTATTTTTATTTAACATTTTTTTAGCTTAACAGTTTGACTCCAGCCCTTCCAGCCGTGCCCAATGCCGAGGAATGGATAGTGTGTCTGCTAAAGGCGGAAAGATGGTCGAGAGTGATGAGCAGCCGGAGAGGGATAGCGGCGGTGGCGCAGCGATGGCCGCGCTACATCAGTGCGAACTGATCCAGAATATGATTGATATCTCCATCTCCAGCTTACAGGGGCTACGCACCAAATGCGCTGCCACCAACGACCTCACACAGCAGGAAATACGAACTTTAGAGGTAATGAGCTTCCCCCCTCCTCCTCCTCCTGCTCCGCAGCACAGGCTCCGTGCATAAGCCCCGTCCGGAGATAGAAAGCAGTGTAGCCAAATTGCGGAGTCATGAAGCCCCAGCGCTATGTCCGCCTCCCAGGCTGAATATTGGCTGAGGCGCCCTATCAGTGTCAGTGAACCGAGTCGCTATACAGGCTGGCTCGCTGCGTAGAGGTGAATCAAAAATAAATAATAATAATAATAAGGAGCTCATAATGAAGTTTTGCTTTGTCCCGTTGGTCTTTAATATCCCTCTAGAATATTCTAAAGAAAAAGAAGAAGACCTTTATTTGTCCGGAGCTCCTCGGATAGTTCCCAGCACCGTGCCGTGCAGCTGTATTGAGCCTGGCCTCATGGCACACATTCAATAGCCTCTCACGGCTGTTATTTATATAGATATATGTGTACGTTTATGGCGCTCTGCACTTGGGTTTGCCTCCATATAGTGGGGCCTGTGATACAAATACAAAAGTACGACGCGATCCATGTGGTTAAACCCTCCCCCCAACCTCATCCAGCAGGCAAAGGCTGGTGTGCTGCTGCCGCTCGCCTGCATCTGGATGCAGATTCACCTACGTCGTGCGAGGATGACTTGACATTGGTTTGCGCGTTGCTCATTTGGAGCAACATATCCTACTATAGCAGGCGGCACGGTGGAGAAGTCATGCCTGGTGGCGTGCAGGCGTCAGCACAGGACGCACGCTATATTGCTCTCACTTCGCATGTTTGAAGAAAATTCAAATGAGGGACGGGGGAGGTCGTTTTTTTTTCTTGTTTTTTTTCGGTTAGCTACATAACGATAACTGATACATGCGAAACAGGGTTATACATCTCTTCTGCCGTGGTTTCAACAAAAGGGACATTTTTTCTCAGGCCTGGATGTTGCTGAGGAGGGTGATGGGGAGGGGGGGCTGTGGCATATAAATGGCTGATACAGACAGTACATTTTGATGGGGCTTGTAGAAGTGGAAAACAGTTGAATATTACAAGTTCAAAGCCTTCAAATGTCACAGTGACATCCTGGAGACATGATAGATGATGGGGGTTTTCTGGTTCATGGTTTATTAAAGCCTTGTACCTTAGCTAAAAGGAATATTCACTCCTGATTGGCTAGAGGCTATCAATTATCCATGTCTCCTTTATTTCTGTATAACCAAACACCCCGTGAACAACTGGGCTGTTGCCCTACATAAAAAAAAAAAAAAATCAACAATGCTCGAAAAGGCAAGTATTGCTTTCTTTTCAACCTCACAGTGAGCTAGTTTTTTTTAGAAACACTTAGCACAGTCCAGAGCTGCTGCTAATGAAGGAAGAAGCCCCTTAAACCACAGGTTACACTGTTTCCATAACCTCTTAAGACTCACAAATACAAATATTACTAGCTCAAGGCCTGCAAGGGTGGGGGTGGGGGGTAATAATCTACTCAAAAGCAAATGAGATATGACTGAGCTGTTTTATGGACTCAGCTGCAGCTCTTTATCCAGTTTAAGAATACGGTATGAATCTCTATAACATAATTTGGTCGCTCAGCGAGGCTGACAGGCATCAGGTGCGAGTTGGCAGCTATTCTGTGTGGAAACAGATTTTTACAGGATCAAGTAAAGAATCTTGGTCTTAAATAAAAATTCAAATAGAAACTGAAGCAAATCAGTTTTTTGTAGTTCTTCTGTTTGGTCCCAGCCGAAACCCGACACCAGATTAATCAGAATCCAGGAATAAGCTGAGCTGGATAAACGGGTTCACAACAAAGAATGCAAAGCGAATCCCGCTCCTCTTCATTGGTTGTCATGTGTCCCTTGTCTACGGAACAGGATGTGATCTGGCAGAGTACTTCCTGAGAAATGCTGTCATGTGGACACATTTTGCACCAGCATTGTTCTACATGACAATGGACAGGCCGTGCCGCTCTTGCATGTTTCTTGACGGCTCCTGGGTCTCTTTCCTGTGCCTATGAGACCGTTATTAGGAGCTGTCTCTGAAAGTGGAAGCAGTGGATGTGGTTACCTCAAGTCAAAGTTTGCTGCTTGATAGATCTCGCAAGCTTTCAGGATCCTTTCCTGCTGTAGGATCAGAATCAGAAATCGAACGAGTCCTGAAGGGGAGATAAAAAGTGCATCAGTCTGCGTTTTATTAGCTTATTTTATGCCTCAGTTGCATGTGTGTGTGTGTCATTGTATTTATTCTTATTTCCACTGATTATAGCTGTACTTTTATTTGATTGTTTAAACTGCTTCAGCGACTAGTCGGCAGTGAGCTCACGGTGCAGCTGTTCATACACACTGCGTTGTTACTGCAACGTGGCGGAATATAGATAGAAATCTGACAACAATCGACTTGTCTGAGAACATGTGACTTGTAATATCTTAGATCACAGCTCTAGTGGAAAAGTGCAGTCACCTCTTGGGTTCCTTTGTGTAATTCTTTGCCGTGCGATGACTGTATTTGTGTTTGCTCTGCTGAGCGAGTCTAAATGGATCCTCTAGCACAACATTTTAAATCTGTTCAAATGATGCTGTCGCTTTATTCGTTCTTATTGTCTGATTTCGTAGACCGCTTTTAAAGAGTGAGCAGACTTTGGAACAATTTCGCCGTGCTTTTTTTAAACTGGATGTTTCCTAGACAGTAAAACAAATGGGAAAGTAACAAGAATTGGGTGAAAAAAGACTAATGTGAAGAAATCCTAAAGATAAGCAGAGATCTTTGAGCAGGAGGCCAGAATACAGATGGGGTCTGTTGATATAGACAGTTCAAAGTTTCTGTCTCCGATAAACTCATGACATACTAAAGAAAAGATTTGGAAGTCCTATTTGCTGTTCTCTGGGTGTGTTCTTCAGGAAGCATTCATTTGTAATATGAAGGATTGGTTTAGTAGGGTTATCTCACGGGCATGATAATGTTTCAATCTCGATAATGTATCGTGCCAGAAACGCCGCTAAGGGTTAGATGTCTTTCAGGCTGCTGAGGGCATTAGGGATCCTCTGCCGATCAGCAGTCTTACTTCCCATAGCTTTACTGGCACGCTCTTTTGAAACCACCTCTTGCCTTCATCGTGCACTTTCACTTCTCACTTCAACCCTCTGTCAGATTCTTCTTGCCACGTTCCTCGTCTCTTAGAAGTAAGTGGATTAGTGCAGTGGTCGTAGATTTCAAATGACTCTTAAGAAGTATTGTGTGAGAGGTGTTGTTTTTCCAGGCGTGCGTGAGACGTGTCTGAGGTGATGAGGTGAGGCGTGCGGTGGTTGCACCGGCGTGCCATGGTTCTAAAGTTCCAGCAAGCCACGCAACCGTCATATCAGAGGTCTGTTCCGCAGTGAGGCATGGATATCGTTCCTGCTAGAGCTGCGAGCACTTTTAATTTGTGTGTTGAATTTGAGCAGTCTGTGTGAGGTCAGAGTAGTTGTCACGCATGTGGTGCGAAAGGGTTATCTTTCCCATATTGCACTGGAGTGCAATCAAGAGCAGCTTGAACTCACTTTATTCCCTCATTGAGAGAGCTTTATTATTCCACTTGAACCATGTGTGTGTATGTGTTTTTTTTCCTGCCTTGCCAGTGAGAGGATAATGATACTGGCCTCTCAAATGGAGTGCTAACTGGTACTTCACTTTTCACATGTTAATCCCACTCAGGCTAAGGCTGTGGCTGCCTCTTGTGGTTCTTCTGTTACATTTACTGTAGCTTTTCATCTATGCTTGACTCTTGCTTTATTGCATCCACTTGCTCGGCCTTTTAGCACCTTGTTTGTTCCTGAGCCGTAATCCCAACAGAATCTAAACTTGGAAAACAAATGCATCCTAATAACAAGTGCTTTGCTCTTGCACACTGGACCTAAATGCTGTGTTTTGAGGTGTGTGTATATATATATATATATATATATATATATATTTGGTGGTGTAAGCCTTTCCATAAAAGCAGCCTGCACCCTTATCTTTCTTTTTCATCACCTCTCTGTGTAATGCAAACAGCAAAGCGTCACTCTGTTTTGTCTCTTCACAGTGTTGGAGAGAGTTTGCTGCGCGCTCGTGGTGCGAGCTGTTGTGGCTGCGTCTATATTTAGACATCTTTCTTCCTACGCATTTTCAGGGTTGGTTGTTAAATAAGAAAATCAAATGACGCGCAAAGAGCCTGTTCGAGAAGGGAGAGCAGGGAGGAAAGGGGAGGGGAGAATCAAAGCCAATCCGCTGTGCTGCTTCTCATGACATGACAACTGCTCTGTGTGTGTGTTTGCTGTCCGGGGGGGGGGGTTAACACAACTGTAGCGACTATACCAGCCCTGACCCTTTCTGTTTTTTGTTTTTTTTAACCAAGTAACCAATAAGATAGGAGTGCATACAATTTAAATCAGAATGGTTGAACAGTTTAGGCAGATGTTGATCTATTCTTAAACCGACTGGGGGTGAGTTCTGGATTGCATCCTGTAATTTTGAGGCCTGCTGTACTTTTTCTTTTTCTTTTCTGGGAAGAAGGGATTTGCTTTGTCTAGCTGTAAATCATACCTGGTTGTAAATGTCTAAAGATAGACCTTTTAAAATGTTTAAAAGTGCAACGCCTCACGGCAGCTTGTAAACCTTACATTTTAACTGGCTAAACAGGCCGCATGTCCTCCTCTTAGACGTGTCTTGTTTGGTCTGTCTGAGGCTTGGACAGACACGTACCCCCGGAACTACCGCTCCCCACCCAGCATCCACTTGCATGGCTTCTAACAATGATGGAGGAGGGACAATTTATAGGCCATTGTCTTGGACTGTCAACTGTGTATCCCTGACAGACACACCCCCACCTCCCCTCTGTGACCTGGCCCCTGCATAAATATGTCAGCCATTGTATTTTTCCTCCTTTAACAGTACATCTCTGTGCATGCATGATAATGTGAGAAGTGTCTTTGTAATTAGTTAATTGTCATATTTGTTACCTTATTATTATATTTTATTACGTTTGAGCGCTGGTGCAGCCCGTCTGTTGATCCTCAGTCTGAAACAAGGTGTTTGAGCACCTCGGCCATCAAGTGCACATCTTTCTTCTAATTGGCTGCCTCTTGCAAACTAAATATTTAAACAGCAGCCGGGTGGGGTTTTTGTGCCCTGAGACAGAGTTGTGTTCTTGAGATTATGACCACATTATGATCGACAAACTGTTTGGAACCAGTGTTGCTTGGACTGGGCTTTTTGCTCAGACTATTACCTGCACATATGCTGACCTTACATGACCTAACTTTGGCCATGCTTGATATGAGCAGCATGAAAAGTACACATAAAACATTCTTCAGCGCCACTGTGCTTCTGTTATTTCTCTTGTTGACAGAAGACAGAAGAGCCTATGGGGTACAACTGCAAAATAACAAAAAGATACCAAATTAGATTTTTTTTCCCCCTGTTTTGGCCAATGGTGACAATATAGCGGACAGACGCGCCTTCTTCAAGATGAAGCAAATCTCTGGGACACAGTTTTAAGAGGATCTTTGATTGTAAGTGCTCTCTATTATCCGTTTGATTCCCACTAAAACCTATATCAGTATCTTTTCTTTGGTTTTTTTTTTCCCTAGTCCAGAGGGGCCACATGGCTAATGCTGTATGACATAAGGCATGTTCCTATTCAGTGAGCCTGTTCTGACAACAAGAAGTGAGTGCAGATTTCAGGGCGGGAGAGCTGACCTTCATCTGAGAATAACATTTCCGGGGATAGAGCATTGTTGCTCAGTTCTGTGATAGGGCCACGCTTATAGCCTTGGCAGGTGCACCGAAGTGGCTGTGTCAGCAGGAGTCTTGAGGAAAAAAAACAACCGAAGCACTGGGATGTGCTCCTCGAGTCTGCTGTGTCAGGCTGGCCTGTGCTCTGGCTCCCTTCTCCTTTCCTCGGTGCCCGACAAACCGGCTGTCACTCATCCCCTCGCAGCATTGGGCCATTGCCATGGTGTTGTTTAGCTCCACTGACAGGTGGGCTCTGACGCCATTTCTCCCCCTCCTCCTCCTTCCACCTCCAGGCCACACGTCAAACACTGCTTTCTCCCCTTTGCACCAAAAATAATATCCACAAGGCCTGCCTGCTATTATTTTGTTGACGTGCGCGTGCTTGTGCTCCTCTTATGCACAGTACTGATATCGGTGAGGGGGTTTTGTGCTTGTGTCCTCCTGTCTACCTTACCTATTTAGATGATAATGGGTAAAGAGGCTGGTCTCTGTGGGAGTAACAATAAAAAAAATGTTGGATGTGTTTTTGCTCCCACACATTGTGATGTTTGTATGGTGATATGTATGGTGCCTGTGCTCTGTGTTTCACATGTTTGGGAAAATCCCAGTGAAATGTTGCTGACGACTCAGAAGAGGGGTTGCTAGGTAACCTGACGTCACAGGGCTGCACTGGTGTATAGGGAGGTAAAGCAGGAGGCTAGCTCATTAGCCACACAGAGCAAATGCCATGCCAGGCCTGATATAAAAAAACAAAACAAAACAAAAAGACTACAGGCTCTGTTATTCTGAGTTTGTAAGGGATTGGATGTAGAATTTATCACAGTTTCACTTTGTGCAGTCCTGCTTCTATCTCCCATCTACTCCATATACATGCGTGTATGTGCGCCATTACATTTGCATATTTGTCCATATGTAAACACGTTTCCAGCAAAATAGGTTCCTGTCTTTTCCCTCCTCCCAGAGCAAGAACTGGTCTTACTTACTGGCCTCTAAGCCAACCTCTGGTAGCTGAATGCATGTTCAGAAATGCTGCTCTGTTTTTGACCTTTTTTAGTAAAGCTTGCCTGCAGGCTTTGGCATGTAAGGCCTAAAAGTTTGTATTTAGGCACATTTCATTTAGCCAAATAAGCTTTTCATGACAAGGCCCTTTCTTGTGTGCTAGTAATATATATATATATATATAATTTTTCATTGGATTACATTCAGTTTTATTATTTTATAATGCTCTCAGTGCAGCTGATGATTGATGAATGCTTGCAAAGCTGAAAAGCTTCAGTCAGGGTCAACACGTTGAGAATTTAACTTCTTTCTATCATCTTTCATCTCTCTGGCCTCCAGTGGAGAGGCTTTTGTTGGCTGCTGTGAAGAAGCCTTTTTTACATCCCAAGGCCACACTTTCTGAGAGCAGCGCGGTATGCAGTACGAGTTTCTGTCTGGTTTGTGAGTGGAGGAAGCTGAATGAGCAGAGAAAGACACACGCTCGTCGCTGTTGCCCAGGCACTCAAGAGGTGCGCGGTGGGTCGAGAGGTAGCTGGTGTCGTTCAGCTCATCTCAAGGTGCTGCCTGCTGTAATGGATTCTTACAGATAGACGGTGAGATAAGGACACTCTATACAGTCACGCTGAGCTGCACAATGCAGGCCCCTGCAAACCAATACCACGGCGTGCATTGTTATACTTACTCACAGGACCACTGCACTCAACGTGGGTTTTTTTGAAAGGCATCAGAATAAAGTTTTAGAGCTTTACATTTTATTTGTGCAGACATAATGTTTCGAGGCCGAATCCAGTGGAATCATTTGCATTCTGATATGTTTTGGCTTTACAAACACAAGGTAAAGCAATGTTAACTGATGGGATGTTAATTGATGTCGGGTCCGATGTCATGAGACGCTACAATAAAGGTTGCACCCAGGCTGCCAATTAGCAGATGCAACCATTAGGGAAAAAAAAGGACTGAGCAGAAGTAGGTTTCTGTGCATCGGTGTTAAAAGGAACACTTTATTTAAATAGTTAACGCTCATTTCGATATACTGGACAATATTTATTATACTGTACACCTCTCCCTTCGTTCTCCAAACATAAGCAGCATTTCTGCATCCCAAGAGGTCTAGATTTGTCTCATCTGACAAAAGGAAACACTTCCAGTGTGCATAATCTTTCTGCAGGTTGTCCTTAGCACAATTTAGATTGGCTTGAAGGTATCTCTTGGTTTGTCACCTCACAGTCCTGTGCAGGGTTCCAGTGATTGTCTTCTTTGAGATTACAATTCCCTACTTGGCTAAGTCGTTCACCAGTGTCTTAGCAGGTGTTCTGGTCTCTTTAAACAAATATCTCAGTTTTCTTTTTCTGTCAGACTTGTCCTTTACTGTATGGCTCTCTTTGAATAGCTTGATACTACTACGCTGTAACAACTTTGTGTATCCATCTACTTATTTTCTCAAATCTAAACTGATTAAGTTCTCGGTTTTAAACTTGTAAACTGATTTTTTTTTTTTACAAACTTTGTGCATTACCAAGTTAAAGCACATAGTTGCGCAGCAGTGCTTTGTGCTACGGCTCAGTTAAAAGGTCAGTTGTTTAGGGGGCTAATAATATCATGGTAATTTGTGCTGTTTCTGTAATAATTTGGTTGTTGTGTACAAATAGAAATAATTTATGGTTTCTAAAGACATCCAGTATGCTTAGAAATGCCATGATTAAAAAAAACTAGTTCTGTTAAAAAAAAAAAGAAAGAAATATAAATTTCTTAGAAGCACTAATATTTTGCCTTTATATGTATATGTGAAAGAGAGAAGCACTGGCCTCATAGCGGCATCACATTATGAACATGTTGTGAAGAAAGATTTTAACCTGGAGAGAGAACACCTATGTCATAAGGTGTTTTTTTTTCTTTTTCTTTTTAGGCTCAGATTTGGAGGTTAAATCATTTGTAGAAGCTCAGAGAAAATAAGAAAGTTTAAAGGAAAGTGCCCGTGTGACGGAAGTAGTCACGTGGGCGCTTTCTTTCCATCAATCTGAACTTTGATGCTTCTCAGCTGCAAACAGACACATTTGCTCTGGCAGCACTTCTGATGCTCTCATTAGATGACCAGGTCAGTGTTCCTCTGGATAATAATAGCAGTTTATATCTAATTAGCTTTTCTCTTTGAGGGCACGGGGAAGCAAACATTGGAGCTGTCACTGCAGGTACACTGAGCTCAGAGAGGGGGGAAAAACAGTAAGCGAGGGTGTGGAGATATTCATGTGTCTGACTTTGTCATAACATGAGGCTCAGCTGGTGTCAGGTCATTGTCATGTCACTCCTGTAAAAACAGCAGCTTTCATTCTGTTTCTGCTTTAAAGGATGGAACATCTGCAACAATAAAGGTGTGAACGGCTGCTCTTTCTGATGTAGCTCATAGCAGACTACCAGTCTGCCCTGCTAACCTGCCCCTTCGTTCTCTGCTATGTTCTCTATTGCTCCCTGCAGGTGAAGCTGATGAAATACATCTGTAAACAGCTCCAGTGCAAGCAGAAAGTGCCAGAGACGGAGAGGCCCGAGGCCCTAGACAGCTATCCGCACTTGCGTGACTGGTTACGCACCATCAACCTGCGACCAGAGCTCACTGGGGTAGGTCATCGTCTGGGCGCCAGCACTTCGACCACGGTGGCTGGCTGGGGGTTGTCTCGGATTTACAGCTGTTTAATAAGCAAATCAAAGACTGCGTATAAAAGTCTTTTATATGCAGTCTGTGATGTCCACTCAGTCAACATTCACATGTGCATGAGGAATTAACCAGCGGCTGTCAAAGTGCCTTTCGAAAAGAGAAGCTGCTTCGTTTTCAAGGTCGTGAGAACGACTGCGCCAAAATCTAAACTTGAGCTGATTCATTTCAGAAAACTATTTCTACAGTTAATTTTTATTTTTGTTTTTTATTACCGAATTAATGCTCACAAAACTAGTAAAGCAAAAAAAGCGACACTGTAAGAGATATGCTGGTCTGTGCTTGGAGAAAGTCTTGAATGCTTCAAAAATCTCGTTCTCAGCCTTCTGCTGCTATTTATAGCTTCAGACCATGCTTGTAAGAGGGAAGAGAAGGCCCTTTTTATACAAGTGTACAAAGTGTACTTATCTTTATTATCCTTTGTTAACTGATCCACTCTGTCCCTTTTCTGTTTTTATTGGACTGGTATTGTTGATGGTTATGTGTACATTAAAAAAATACAGGTTTAATAAAGTCTTGTTTTTTAGAAGATTCTTTTAAAGTAAGATAATGACCCGTTCCTTGCTAAAAACATACACGATTAGCATTTATTTACGCGATTATCAGAAGATGCTGGCTGTGGTGGAACCAACGTATGGTCTGTTTCACTTTCCGTCGGTCTCTGAAAATGACCATGACCCAGAAAATAAAGAACTGACCTTGAGTGTGAGAACCACGCAATGCAGTAAAATGTTTAATATGTGTTGTTCAGCACCGCTCAAGTGTCCCGCCCCTGAACTGTGACTCCAGCCTGCTAATCTGCGGCTGACACTGACCTCTGACCTCCTCGTGTAGCAGCGGGGAGTCTCGAGCGCAGAGATTTCCTGCAGAAAGCCTCCCCTATTAATGCAATTTCAGAACTCGCTATTTGCTGTCACTTCTGGTCATGATGAAACTTTAGAGCACTGCCGTGTGCAGTCTTCCATTGCAGAAGCTACCAGCTGGTTAACTTATCATTTTTGTTTCAGTGTTGTCTTTAAGCTCCGCTATTAGTGGCTGTCAGCTGTTTGTTTTTAACACTTGAATTTATCATTTTTCTTGTCAGGTTGTCATAATTGTCTCTCCTTTTTCTCCGCTCATCCCGTCCCGTCGTGTCCTGCTGTAAACTGTTTTAATCCGTGTCAGCTCCTGTGTGTTTTTATGGTTCCAGTCCATTTGTCTGTGTTTTGTGACCTGACGGTAACCTGCTTTATTTTTAAAACTCTTCTGCACTCGCTATTCTTTAATATGTCCAGGCCTTGTATGTTGTGCTTTGTGTTGCGGCCTTGTCCCATATCTGATTATTTGTGCTCTGTTTACAGTTTAGTCCGGTCACTCTTAAACCTCACTTCCTTTCAAAAGAATTTAGCTCTGCGTGAGACATGATGGGGTTTTCTGATGAAATAGTAAGTGCTCATTTGTATGTCTCGTAGACCTGCGGGGACATCCCAAAAGACGAAGGGCTGTAGCGGCATTTTGATGACCTATTTAGACCAAATATTATTAGACTGAGCTGTCTACAGCGCATCTCCTCACTTTATGCTATGATGGCTAGATTATGTGATGGACAGTCCAGTTTTATTCGGGCTGAATTATGTAGATGACTAAATACAGAGAATTCCTACTGAGAATTCTAACCTGTGAAGGGCCCATATTAATTAAAACAGAGCTGACATAACAGCGCATATATAGGAGGCCCCTGTGAAACGGTCACGTATGCAGGATATGCTATAACTTTGTTATAAGTTAGCAAATAGAATGAGAGTAGAGGTCCGACAGCATTTTTGAATATCACATCACTCACCCCTTACATGCTCGTGGTTTAGTGTGTGCTGTGTTGTGTTTCGGTTCTAGTGTACACACTAGTGTGGGAGGTTGCCCTAGTTTTGTGATCAGTGTTTGTCCCTGAGAGCAAGGGTTTAACCTGACTGATAAGTGATTGCGTACTTCCCCAGTCAAAAGAAACATCCTAAACTCACTGGATTTGCTCCTATTTCCTTCTGTCATCCATCAGTTGTTGATTGTGCTGTCGTTTTATTTCACCACTTCAGTAAAAATAAAGCCCCGCTCTCCCTGGTTTGTACATCTCCAATCTTGCAGACTATTTTTTACATAAAAGGCTGGAAACAGAGGAATATGAAAGAAAACCTGCAAAGCTAAATGCTTATATAAGTGGGAGTTAGTAGTACAATGGAGGTCATAAAAAACGCCTCCATTTTTAATTTTTTTCAGTTTTTATTGAAATTTGAGGAGATCGAGTTGAGCGAGCAGCCTCAGAGATTCGCTGTAAATGCTACAAGTTCAGATAAAATAAATGCATAAAGAAATAAAGTTTCAGTAGTCAAAAAAAATGGAATAACCATCCAAAGTGGAAGAGTCTGGTTTACTGCACCCTGTGATGCCGTATTATTGAGTTTTAGTGTCTGAAATAATAAATTTTAAAAAACGGGAAGCGAAAAAGAAAGACAGCCTGGGTGGTTAGCAAGATGACCCAACGCATTAGAGAGGAACTAGACAGCAGGCTATAAATTAAAAGCTGCACAGAGACGAGTCTTAAAAACGTGGAGCTGGTTTAGAAAGCAAAGCAGACTAGATGTGAAACAAAATTTATTTCATAATTAATAAATCCATGTTTATTGCTGTGTTATCATTAACGATTAACGATATTAAACTTGTGCAATGTGACGTTATTTTGAAATTTATCAACTTTATTCTTTGAAATTTTTCTATTTAAATATTTCAATAATTAGTTGTTTAATAGATGCTTTTTTGCATTTTATGTAAAGTTCAGAGTGATGCCTCCAGGACTTTGTAAATGGTACAGTGTAGTGCATGGTTTATCTATAAAGCTAAATGTTTATAATACTTGATTTAAAGAGCTGTCACTGTTGCTGTGACACATGCATCAGTGGACCAACACTAAAGGACAGGTTGTGCGTCTCTGTATAAACTGCAGTATTTGCTGCTCTGAACATTGACCAGTAACCAGACCTTCAACATTTACATAAATTTTTATAAGCCCCAGTGTCATGAGAATGTAAATGTTGACAATGCTGATATTGTCTGGTATCAGCTGTGATATAACGCGTAATACAATATAATAGTCAGTCAAAAAAGAACTGCAGACTATTTACAATTTGCCTATTATAAAGTGCTGCGGTAATTTCCACTCTGAAGCAAATGCTGGAAACATTGCTGCTGAGTGGGCCAGAAATGTAGATTACATTTATGATTTATGATTGAAGTTTTAATTTGTAAAGCACGATCAAGTATCTAAGCCTATATGAATTCGTGTCTTTGTCCGTTCAGCCATTGGGGAAAAAGATGATAAAGCATGTGCCTCTGTTTTCTTACTTTGCGGCCCGCTAGTGCTTCCCAGTTCTCACAGTGTGGTGTGTGTGTGTTCACTCTGCATCTTACTGCATCTCTGTTTACTTCCTGTTTTACTGTTGTCAGAGTTACCTAGACTGTTGCACCGTAATAACACTTGTATAAGAAGTTTCAGACGGACAGAAAATATTCAGCCATTTTTTTTGTCAAAACTCAGCTCAGGTTTGATCTTGTCTGCACCTGGTCTTGAGCTTCTGCTCTATGCAGCTAATCTGAAAAAGTCAGATAAGCAGACAAAGTAGTGTTTGGAATACCCCAAACAAACAGGATTAACAGTGATTTCCAGGAACTGTCCCGAGTCAGAGGTTGAATAACCTGCTGAGCACTGCAACATTCTGCCGTTCTGAAACGCTCAGTTTCAGCCTTACTACAAACAGTGTTGTTGTGGCTGCTGCAGGGTACACTCAGAACAAAAAATATGTTTTTATGAACACATATAACCATAGTTCTTTTGGGTTTGTTTTTTTTTATGCTCTGTTGTGTTGTACAAAGCTTGTCATGCAGGTTGCTTCACGCTTTAATAGATCAGAGCTCCTGTCATGGGCTTTTCTTTGTTTTGCTCCACTGCAGGCCGTGGAGGCGAAGCTGTCGCTGGATACCTTACTGCAGATGACAGGAGCTCAGGTGAGAGACACAATGCGAAGACTTGGGTCCAGTTCTGAAGAATGTGCCAGACTCGGTGCTGCCCTCTCCTGTTTAAAGAGTGCTACTGAATCAGGTATGTGTTTACACTTTGATGTTCCTAGAGTATACTTCCCATGGATTTTCTACTAGACTTTTTATTTATTTATTTTTGGTTTGTTTCACGTCTCTTCCAGGGGGTGAACTAAGAGATGACAGCAGTCTCTGGCTGTCTGAACCCACCAGGAGGGACAGCGGCTCTCTGCTGACAGCGGACCAACTAACCAACTTGGGGACCCCACTCCGCCCACACAGTCCTTCTCCTCTAGCCCGCCCATCCACCATCCAGTCCACACCATCTACTCCCTGTGCAACCTTCCCCCACCCTCGCTCGGGCTCAATGTCAGCGGCGCCCACACCAGACGCACATGGCGACAGCCCTCTCACAGATCCATTCCCTATGTCCTTCGCCCGCGCAGCCCGCCTCCATGGGCACACCTCCACCCCGCCCATAACGCCGCCTTCAAAGAGGCGTCACCGGTTGAAGCCTCCCTGCACTCCTCCCCCGCCATCCCGCAAGGTGCTGCACCTGCTTCCCAACATCACACTGACGCGCAGCAAAAGCCACGAGTCTCAGCTGGGCAACCGCATCGAGGACCCTCCCACCAACAAGTAGGTGCTAAGCTGTTAATGGGTGGTTTTAAGAAACAGCTCAAGAATTCACCTCATTTGCAGCTTTACACAAGTAGGTCAGACTGGAACTAAGTGGGGAATCCTCAGATGGCACTGTAATTGTGACAGATTGTTTTTGTTGTGGGGAGTTTGTATGTGTTTTGGGGTTTTTTTGTTTGCTTTTTTTGAGGTGGGGGGGGCTTTCTTTTTCACTGGAATTTGAATCTCAATCTGTTTTTTGCAGAAAATGTTTAGTTTTCTGTTTTACAGAAAGAAAAGGGAGGAAAATCTGATTTGTGCTGGCCAGCAATGGCGTTGGCCAGCTGACAAGCCTTCTCAAATGGGATTTTTCTTTTTACCCAGTTTGTTATTACAATCAACTGAAAGAGCACTTGTTGTTTTACATTTTGTAAAGGACTTGATAAAATGCCCCAGTCCTGCCCGATGTCTCACTCTTAATTCCACGTTGCGCTCTGTCGGTTTTCCTTACATATGCCCTCATTCGCTCGCTCTCTCTCTTCCCCTTCCTCTTTCACATCCGTTCACATACTGCCTGTTGCTCCTTTGCTCTCGCTGTATGAGTGGAGCTAATCCCCATGCAGATTCCCAGAGATTATGAGTCATGTCAAAACAGGAAGTATTTCCTAGGTCTAATGCTCAGAGGTGGCAAGAAACACACAGTTTCTCTCGATCCCTCTATCTCTTCATATCTAATGTGGGGTTCTGTTTTTTTACCTCTGTACTACGACTGGTTGCTCAAGCACAATAAAATCGCATGTTTATCCATAATATCTCTTTGTGGAAAACTTTATTTTGAAAAAACAAAATAGAAATAATGGCTAACATAGCACACTATATGCTTTTGTTGGTTTATTCTCACTCTGCAAATGCTGTGCGATATATTACAAAAGTGGTACTTCATGTAAGCAGGTCGCAGGTCTGATTGAACAGAATTAGACTGATAGTCTTTTTGCAAATTTTTACAACTGTGGCTACTCACGTGTTTGTGTGCATGTGCGTATAAACCACAGACCTTGGCACCGCTTTGCCTTTCAGTCCTTGTGACTTCCCTCTGGGTGTTAAGGATGTCACCCTGCCCTTCGTGTGCCAATGCAATTAAGGTTCTCCAACGTGCCTCTCCCAAGCCCTTACATAATCTGTCCTGTGCAGTATAGTAAGCAAGCAGTTCACTATACTGCACCTGCTGATTCACTCTTCTTTCTGTGCGTTTCCAGGTGTGTTAAAAAGAACAAGTTGTTCCTGAACATGCAAGTCAACGGTAACGGATGTGAGGAATCGCCTCCTCGCTACCCCGCCGTGTCTGCACGGACACCCGGTGCCACCCCGGCTGCCAACACAGCACCTTACACCCTTCCTGGAACTCCCACACTGCTGGAGGAGCACAGCACAATTAAGAGTGAGTCAGCTGCATGCATGCACTTTTAATTTTGCTGAGTATACCTGCTCAAAGTGGACTTATTGTGCTTGTTTCCAGCTCTGTGACTCATAGATGAAAATAAGTCTTGTATAATTCTTGGTGCAGCCCATCAGTTCATTCGCTTTAAGACAGCTTTCCTTTGCCTAAACAGACCTGAACAACAGGTGTGCTCTAAGCTCGGACTGTGTGCCGTAAATGACCTGATCAACTACTTGCAGATGCACTGACATCACTATTTGAAATTTTGGCAATATTAATTTGGTCATCTACAGAAAACACAGAAGTAAAGACATTATAGGTCCACTTTACTGACAAGGTGTAAAAGATTTTGGTTGCATGAGAGGTTCTGCAACATTGCTGTAATGATCTTGTGTGTGTTTTGGGCTTGAATGTAAGTAAAGGCTTTGGCTTAACATCGCCTCAGTGAACCATCCTTTTAATCACTACTCATTCTTTGCATCTTTCTGTCTCTGTCTAGATAATGTAGCAGTGCATCGCAGCTCCCCACAAGCAGTAAGGAGGGATATAGGGCTTGCAGTCACGCACAGGTAGACCTTTAAATTTGTTGTTAATGCAATAATAAATGAAACTTTACAGCAATCTAATACAGAGGTTTTATGTTTTGTGCTTTAGATTTTCCACCAAATCCTGGTTGTCCCAGACGTGTCAAGTGTGCCAGAAGAACATGATGTTTGGAGTAAAGTGTAAACACTGTCGGTGAGTTAATTACTTTCACGAACACAACAAAAAAAAAACTCAGTAAGAAGGCACATGTGTTTTAGAAAGGTGGGAATCTGATGTCTTGGCTAAATCTTGATCTGGGTGTAAGGAGTGTTGGTGCTAATTGCGAATTACCACTAAGCCCTTCATATGCTGCCTACATTTTTTTTAATGCAGATTAAAGTGCCACAACAAATGTACAAAGGAAGCTCCATCCTGCAGAATCTCCTTTCTACCAAGTAAGTTTTCTTTCATCCCACGCTGTGCAGCCGATGGGCTAAATCTATTTGGCATTCATGCCTGTTTGTGACATGATTGGTTTTCTCCCACAGTTGCCAAAATTCGGAGGACCGAGTCAGTTCCCTCTGATATAAACAACCCCGTGGACCGGCCACAGGAAGCACCGCAGTTTGGCACACTACCAAAGGCTATTACGAAAAAGGTAAATTTAAAAAAAAACTATCACAGAACTGGCATGTGTGTAGTCCTTTTTTAATTACCTTGAACTTTTGTGCTAACACATATAGCTCCATTATCTCCATCATCTGTCCATGCTAATCACTGTAAAGATAACGTATCTGAAATCACACCTGACTATTAGAGTCTGCACTGACAGGAAAACAAAGCGTAGAGCTTGATGAAGGAATCTTGAAGGCAATGCAACATGGTTATTAAATAGCAATCATGCTTAGTGTTGTATCCACTCATCCCGGTCCCGGCAGGATCATCCACCAGTGCTGAACCAGCTGGACTCCAGCAGCAACCCATCCTCCACCACTTCATCCACACCTTCCTCCCCAGCACCCTTCCAGCAGAGCAACCCCCCCAGTGCCACACCACCGCCCAACCCTTCGCCCAAAGGCCACCGAGACAGCCGATTTAATTTCCCGGGTAAGCTTGGGTACAGAATCACAAACACAGATGCACAGATACGAACATACTGAAACATGCATGCTGACATTGTTCGGATTTTTCCTCGTTGTTCAGATTTGATGATTAATCTTTTCAGGTTTAGGAGTGTGGCGCTCGCACAACTACTTACCCTTTTTCCCCTCATACACGATATTAACATTAAAAGGAGTTTTTAAGAAGATCTCTTAATTCAAAGCTTCTCTAATCAATAACTCGTGTCTCTTGCCCTGCTTATCACTCTTCCCCTTCTCTTTTTGTTTGAAAAAGCTGCCTGTTACTTTCAGCATAGACAGCAGTTTATCTTCCCGGGTGAGTTAATGGTCCCAAATTGTCACACTGCTTTGTTGAGATCCCTTCATCCCTCTCTCCCTCCACACCCTGGCGTCTTTACAGTTTTCTGTCTCCTGCATGTTTGCTTTTAAGGGTTATAGTAGTTAGCTTAGCTGTGTTTGACTGTGTGGCAGCGTTCTGATGCCATCTGCTGGAAGTAGTAAGAAATTGCATGAGCAGTCACGTTCATGTGCGGTGGTGGCTCTGTAACTTTAGCTCCCCTTGGTCATCTCTAACTGGTGTCATTTTCATCTGCAGATGTTTCCAGTCCTGCAAATTTTCACTCAGATGTTCTCCAGGACAGAGTGTAAGACTTTTATCTCAAGCTTTAATCCAAGTTTCACTGGTTTTGGTTATGTACAACCCTGTTTTCTAAAAGTACTGGATTGCTCTAAAATGGAAATAAAAGCAGAATGTGACGGTCCGCAAATTACGTAAACCCCATTTTTAATTGAATAATACAGCGACACCTTAAATAAATGTAAAATGTTGAAAGTGAACAACTTTTTTTTGCTTTGAAACTTTAAATTGTTGAAAAAGGTGTGACTGGCGTCAAGAAAATACTGAAGAGGAATGCTACTAGAAAAACTAACTAGCTCAACTAGCAAAAGTTGGGTTTTTTTAAAAGAGCAACTCACAGAGACGTATTCTCAGATACTGCAGGTATGAATGGATCAACAGAAAAATCTAATTTACTGCACATTAAATTATAAAGATTTGGGTCATTTCATCATCCAGAGAAATCTGTGCACCCAAGAGGCAAAGCCAACAGTTATTATTGGCTACTATGATCTCTGTGCTCATTGGTGACACTGCGTTATAAACAGTGTTTTATTGTGGAAATCTTAACTTGGGCTCAGAACACATGCAAAACCAGTCCACCAATGCATTTAGTTGTTGCATACACAAACACAAGTTAGAACACTTCCATGCCAAGAAAATAGAGGATCAAGAAACACAGCTCTCCTGATGTAACCAATAAAAAAAAGATATCCTATTTAGAGGTTTATGCCAGCATGTCCATGTTTCATATTCAGGGAAAGTCTAAGATCAGCATTTCTACAATTCTCCTTTTTAGATCTCCACTGGGTTTGAATAATAGTCAGTCTAATGAGTGCTGGTAAATAGAAACTCCCAGTTGTAGTAAATCATGATCACTAATGATGGACTACAATGTCTGTTACCTTGCTAATGCCTTTAACTTAGCCTTGGCAAGTTGGGACACTGTGGAACCTTAATCACTTCTTATTTAAGTATTTGAGTCTGTATGTATAATTATGAGTCTGTGTCGATTAAAGATGATCCAAAATTAATTCAAACTTGTGCACCAAATTCCTGTTTTGTTTAAGGCTTTAAAGAAGTATGCTGTACAATCATTCCACTGTGGAAAAAGAACCGTTTAAAGAAATCATTAAAACTTGCCTGCCTACAGTACAGATCTGTCACCCACTAAAAACATTTGGTGCTTTTATGTGGATCTCACCTTCACCATGTGTCATGATGTCTTTGTATTATTTAAAATGAAATATAGCACTTAACCCAGAGGACAATGGTCTGCAGATAGCTTAACTTGCATTTTGTGCAGCGTCGCTCTTGTTTTGAGCCCTTCTGATATCACTGTTCTGTGTCACAGCAGTGAGATAGAGCAATCATCGGACGACGTACACGATGAGCTGGTAGAAGATGACGATGAAGAGGTAATTCTGGATATGCAGTCTAGAAAATCTTCATTTGTTGTACTATTTACTGGCTCTTCGCTTATTAGTCTTTACAGTCAGGTTGTTCAGTGTCACGCCTTTAGAAATTGGTTTTGTTTAATTTTGTTTTCAGTTAAAGGTTAGACAAATCTGAACTTGGTTATGAAATTAAAAGCCCCGGTGACAACTGTTGATTAGAACCTGTTCAGATGGCAACACTGGCTTGTTCATCGGCAATTTTAAATTTATATTTGGTGGATTTTTTTTCTTACCAAAACCATCACCCCACTGTTGCAGGAAGGGGACGAAGAGGTCGAGGTCGAAGATGAAGATCACGAAGGGGAGGAGGAAGACAATGAGGAGGATGATGAGGACAATGTGGACGGAGATGAAGATGAGGACGACAGGGGGGAGATCAGGATGAACATGGGCTCCGACGGCGAGTGCGACGAGCTGGATGATCTCCCTAACTCTCGGGGAAACCAGTGGAAGGGCCCCATCTCCCGCAAGGCCAGTCAGACCAGCGTTTACCTGCAAGAGTGGGACATCCCCTTTGAACAGCTGGACCTTGGGGAGCTCATAGGAAAGGTGAGGAATCTAACCAATTAATTCATAGTGTGTGTTGAATACTCTGTGGAGAGAAAAAAAAGCAGACAATTTGTGTTTTTTGTTTATCCAGGGCCGCTGGGGAAAAGTGCACAAGGGCCGGTGGCACGGTGAGGTGGCCATTCGGCTTCTTGAGATCGACGGGAACAATCAGGACCACCTGAAGCTCTTTAAAAAGGAGGTGATGAACTACAGACAGACCAGGCATGAGAATGTGGTCCTCTTTATGGGAGCCTGCATGGCTCCACCCCACCTGGCCATTATCACCAGGTGAGAACAAAAATATCACACGCTGCCTCAAAAACGACTCTAAACTGGATGCATGTGTTTGCTTTAATAGGACGATGATTAGAATGAATTATTTTTCTCTCACTCCTGCAGTTTTTGTAAAGGGAGGACACTTTACTCAGTAGTTCGAGACACTAAAAACACTCTGGACATCAATAAGACGAGACAAATCGCTCAGGAGATTGTAAAGGTATTTGTTTCTTTTTGCCTGTGAATTTGTGAAAATCATGACACTTTAGGGGAAAGAAATCCGACTATTACTGTGTTTTCCTTTGTCTGAACACTGTTGGCCTTCTGATGCAGGGAATGGGCTATCTGCACGCCAAGGGCATTGTTCACAAAGACTTGAAGTCAAAGAACGTTTTTCATGACACCAATAAGGTTGTGATCGCAGACTTTGGCCTGTTTGGGATCTCTGGAGTCGTTCAGGAGGGAAGGTAAGAAACCTCACCACCGCCCTACGCCCCCAAGAGATCTTAAAACTATGACCTTAACTAAAGCAGTGCTAAAACCGCTCTATTAGCCGGGGACGCCCAGTGATCTGTGATAATCGCTGAGGTCTGCAGTGCTAGGCATCTCCCTTGTCAGACAGTAAAAAGACGGAAGTCTCCTGATTGTAAAATTGCAGTCATTTTCTGGACACTCCTGATTTCTAAAGCACATTTTGAGTGCACCACATACTAACTTTGTGCCTTCTTTTGTGTATAGTTCATTAGTAGCGAACAGGAGTTAGAGACTTCATTTAGTGAATGCATTTTGTCCTCTTAATACATCTTTTCCCCTCCATTTAATGTGTTACTGAAAACTGCTTTTTTTTTCTTTCTGTTTGTTTTCCAGGCGTGAGAATAAACTCAAACTTCCACATGGCTGGATTTGTTATCTCGCACCAGAGATTGTGCGCAGAATGAGCCCAGGTAACAACGAGGACCGCCTCCCTTTTTCCACCGCAGCAGATGTGTACGCCTTTGGGTAAGTTCCTCATGCACATCTGGTTCTGTCATACTGACTAAGAAGGATGTTCACCATGTGATTTAAAAACATTCTCTTCTTTTTCCCATTTCAAGCACAATTTGGTATGAGCTTCAAGCTAGGGACTGGCCAATCACTAACCAGCCTGTGGAAGCTACCATCTGGCAGGTGGGGAGCGGAGAGGGCATAAAGAAGATTTTGGCAGAGATCAGCCTGGGAAAGGAGGTCACTGTGAGTTGGACCATGAGTATGTCAAGCATTCAGTAATGTAGATGTTTGTTCTGTTTGTGTCAAAGTGGAAGACACCTATGCTCTACTGCTGCTGATGCAGCGATATCAAGACGTTGCAGCAGTTTTTAGATCAATCGATTATAGTCCACACAGTCTGGCGAGCACAGGTCCGTGGTTCGCCAGTCACTTTGACACGAAGTGGTTTCCTGTTTCAGGAGATCCTCTCTGCCTGCTGGGCGTACGACTTGAGAGAAAGGCCGACCTTTACGCAGCTGGCTGACATGCTGGAGAAGCTACCCAAACTCAACCGCAGACTCTCCCACCCTGGACATTTCTGGAAGTCTGCAGAGTAGGTATCCCAGAAATGAAGGATGGTGTGAAGACACTGGACCTGTGAACACAAAATCCTTTCTTTCCCTGTCCTTATTTGTTTATTGATAGTGAAATATCAGAGGTGGGTCCAGCCTTAGTACTGGGCTCAGATGAAATGTGAATTTTGTAATTTATGGCTGGAATCATGACTTCTGAACTTGAATTTACTCCTTGCACAGCACTGTTAATTGAAATGAGACATTTTTGGCAAAAATAAGTCTCAGTCATACAGACTTAGTTACGTTTGCGACCAACAGACTACAGCTGGAGTGTAACTGGGTAATGCATAGAGATCAAATTAAAACTCAGCTGAATGCATGCAGCTATTTGGACGTAAAACATCAAATCGAGTCTTTGCTTTAGTCCTGCACAATTCTTTTCATTCTTACATAGACCACCTTAACTACTTCATGCAACCACATATGCCTCTTTTCTTGGCATTAGCATTGACTTTGTTATAGCCTCACTGCTTCACTATGTTTCCTACATTTTATCGCTTTTATGCAGTGTTGTCCAAAAGTGTTGAGCCACCCCTCACTTCTTTATTGTTGTTTTCAAGGAGTCAAATTAGTTTTCCTGGCTTTTTGAAGATTGTCTGAGTTTGTCTTTAAACTTGGGCATGAGCATTTTCAGAAGCTAGTAAGGAACCAATTTTTAATTTTAAAATGTGGCTTCAGGCAGTTTGCTTAGCAGCCTGTTGCAAAAATGTCAAATTTCTTGCCATTTCTTTAGTTAGAGAAAAAAAAATACAGATGAGAGTTGATCAGTTTGTCAGACAAAATGGTATTTTTGCACCAACAAAGTGACTCCGAAAGAGCTATCCACTGATAACTTTCCATCTCTCAGCATGGCGTGCAGTGTGTCCATTAAATTATTTTAAGAAAGTGGGCAAGTAGAGGACAAAAGAAGAAATAGCAGGCCTAAAAATATATATCCTTAAAAAATAGGACAAAGTCCAACAAAGACCTGACATGAAACCTTAGCTTTAAAATGACGCTAAATCCAATACCTGGATTTTAACACACAATCAGTCATGGATTGGCCTCCCCAGAGCCTGGACATCATCGTTATTGAAGCAGTGTGGGATCATCTTGATAAAAAACAGAACAAAAAGCAGCCAGCATCCAAAGAAGAGCTTTGAATGTCCTTCATGAAGCCTGGAGAACTATTCCTGTAGACTACTTAAAGAAAAAGGGAACTTCCTTAAGAGTTCAGGCTGAGCTGAAGAATAAATTTCAAGCTCGCTAGAATTGAACAAACACCGTTTTTGCCTTCTGTGTTATTTTTCCATGTATATTTGGACACTGCACCTACGTCCCATTTTCCTGGCAACATATAAAGAAGCAAAATGTGGGTCAAGACTTTTGCACAATACTGTATGGTTTGCTTTTCACACACTTATTTGCTTTGAGACTCCTGCCAGCAGTCATTGGGCTTCACTCTTGTTTCTTAAATGGCAGCTTTGCACAGCTGGTTTTCAAATGACTTCTAAATCACATTAAAGATGCCTAAAACCTTTTAAATCTCACGAATGTCCTTTAACTAATCAGTGCGTGCGATATCTTGCTTTCTCCAATGTAAGCCTGTTAACTTTTCACTAACCGTCTGATGTCTGTTTTCTTTTGCTTTTTTTTTTTTTTTTTTTTTTTTTTTTTTTTTTTTTTTTTTTTTTTTTTTTTTTTGTTCTTTTTTTTTTTTTTTTTTCTTTTTTTTTTTTTTATCTTTCTTGATTTTTATTTTTCCTTTTCTTCTTTCTTTCTTTTTTCTTGACCTTTCTTTTCTTTGTTCTTTTGTCAGTTTTTCTTTCTTTTTTCCTTAAAGAATTCTTTCTACTTTCCTTCCTTTCTGATCTTTACTTTTTCTGATTTTCTTCATATTCTTGATCTTTCACTCTTTCACTTTCTTGAGCGTTCTCCTTCTCTTGCTCTTTTTTTCGCTTGCGTTGCCTGTTGCTGATTTCCCCAGCACCGCCCTACCTCTCATCTTTGATACGCCACATCATAAGACGCGTCATGGTACATCACGTCCATTTCATAATGAAGTTTTAATGGAAACTGTTTATCATCACACTGCCATTGTCTGCCTCTCTCGCTTGCACACCCTGTGCTCCCTGTCTCCTAGAAGCAGCACAGCAAAACTTTAACACAAATTTTTGCTTCATTAATAAAACATTGCTTTCCCATGAGTGGTAAGATTTGTAGATTTTGTGAAATTAAAAGAATTCTTCTGATTCACATTTTATTTTTCTGATATTTGGAAACTGTGAAAGTTTAATCGTCTGTCTGGAAACAGCGATTCCCTCTGTCCTTTCTCTCTCCCTCACTATGATGTGCTGAATAGAGCTTGTTGTTGTGTTGTTGTGTTTGGGTGGAGAATGTTGTGAGTGGGAACGGCTCACTCCTGAAGTCAGATTTCTCTGTCCGAGTCTGCCTGTGAAACAAACAGCAGCTTTGTGAAAGCAGCAGCAGCAGCGCCTCTGATCTCACTTCTCTTTGCTGCTCGCTCATATTTTCTCTCTTTCTGGAGCACTGGGTAGTGACAGTGATGGGATGAGGTAGTGCACGTTATCGCTTGGTGTTTTGGACTTGGCTGAATTGTGACCAATGCGGACTAAATCTCGCTTGGACGATCCACAGGATGTCTTAAAAAGAGGTAAAAGAGGTCAATTTTGGAGTTCCACTCGGTTTCTCTGTGTCGTCGGCATGCACATTGATAGCTTGTGGTTATTGTTTTTGGCCTAAATGGATCATATAAATTCATTTTTCAAATTCTGTTGGCTCACAGTGTTCTGCTGACGTGGTTTAGGTTTAGAACGACTTGTGATTTTTTACAGAAATGATTGCAAAAACTGCCAGATAATTATCTCCTTTCCATATGCAAAATCATGTGAAAGACTAGGTATTGGTAATAAATTGTGAAAATATATCTGCATGTATGTTGTTGTTGTTTTTTAATTCTAAAGTTAATCAGAAACTTAATAAGTTGTTTGGTTTGTCACTGTACTGTATGTAGGCCACTAACTGTGGAGGACCAATGCTGCCAAAATGTCAAAGTAAAAATATACAATTAAGTAAATAAATGGGTCGGTGAATAAGTTAGCGTGCAATTAAATAGTAACAATATTTGTTGTTGACTTTTATTTAGCTATTAACCCAATGGAAAACTGCATGTTTTGTTTGTTTTTTATGCTTTGTATTTAAAAAGAAAATAAAAGTATAGGAGCAAATGTGAATTGAGAAAAAAGAAAGTAAAATTCGTTTTAATTTTACACATATATACACAATGAAAAAATAATGAAAAATAATGTGAAAGAATATAAAGGTGTAAATTCATATTGGTAATATTTTACAAATTAATTAATGTATTAGTTAGGTTTGATTTTTTGCTTGAGTTTTTATTCGGTGGGACCGTCAAGACAAAATCACCTGTAGAACTGTCAAAAACTGTCAAAACCTTTAATGATTTAAACTTTTTACCATCCATACAGGCTCTGTGTTTAGTGAACACGTGCTAATGTTACATTGCACTAGCTTCTAACAGCTAAGACCAGCTTCATACAATGCAACTTCTCAAACGATTTCAGTGTCACAGACAAATGCCAGTTGTTTGCCCATCATCTTGATCATATGGTCTTGTAAAAAGTCAGTCAGAGGTTTCTTAAATCAGTCTTTTTTATCTTGTTGTTCTAATAAAATTAAATATCAATCTCGCATTTGGATTTGATACCAGTCTTGACTCTTAGCTAACATAGATAGCATGGAGCAAGGTAGCAGCAAAGGGTCAACAGCTTTTGACAAAATCTCTTTGGGTTTGTGCTCCATTGTTCAATTTTCCACCAGAATGCAGGTAAATTATCTCCTGGATGGCTCGGTGGGCTCTGCAAAGTCTTAAAAAACGGTTTATGACACAATCCCTGTAGATGTGAGCAAGCACTAGGCTTTTTTATTTTGAATTCTTTTTCAAAGTCTTGTAGTGTACAGAAGGCATGTGAAGTGTTACCCAGACCGGTGACACTTTGCACACAAACAGCAAATGATTTCACCACACTTAGCAGAAGATAAGGGAGTGCAGACATTCGACAGCAAACCGTCATGTGCAACTTCCAAATATAAAGCCCTGACAGCAGAATGCTAACAATGTGTGCTGGTAGTGGATTGTGAGATACTGTGTCTGCTGATAAATGTGTGAGCCTTCTTATGAAGGTGCTACAAATCAAACAGTAGAAACCTTTTTTTGTCCTTTTTTTGGCTTTGTTGAAACGAGCAGAATTTCTACTTCGTCTTTATGTTAGCTGAAAATGTGCCAGTGGTAATGTGGAAGTTAATTATTTGTATGTTTTTTAACACTTACACAACTGCTTGATCTGTAAAATGTTTATTATAAGTGCTAAAACCCAAGTTGAGCGCTCATTTTTAGTGACAAGCCATAGACCAAAAAGATTTTCAGTTTTTGATGCAAGATCACTTGTTATACACATTTAATTCCTGATATATTGTAATATAAGAAAAAACATAAATGTTAGTTTTTCTAAACAATAAAAAAAATAATTGTAATAAATAAATGTTTCAAATTACAGAAAAAGTCCTGTTAGTTCATTGCACAGACTGCCTTGTAATTATATAATTTTAAAAAAGAAAAAAATGTAATTGACAGAATATTTTCTTTTTTTTTTCTTTTTTTTTTACACTAAACCCACTGTAGAAAATCCCTGTGCCTTATGTAAAGCACAAGTCAGTTGAATGATTTAGCAGCAATGAACTTTTGGGGAATTTAAATCTTATGCACAAGTTATAAATGCGAAATCTTTAGGTGGAGAAAAATTTGCAAAAGTGTATTAAAGGTGTGCAGACGTGCAGCTTTTCAACCTGAAAATCGGCGTGCAAACGCTGCCACATTTTTTTAAATGTCAGGCTGCCGCAAACTTTCAAAAGGCCGAACGGTTACAGAAGTGAAAAAGTCTCTGCAGTAAAATGTCCAGCTCACCTGTACTGGAATATACTCAGTACACTTTACTCCTGTTTTTGAATTCATTTTTATATCACAGACGAGGTAATCATTGGTTTGCATTGGTTTTACCATGCTTTACCAGTGAACATGCAGGTCTGAATAGAGGTCACACGTGGCCTTCAGCTTCAAAACGAAGCGTGAGCACCGAAACAAAAGATGGGAAATTAGTTCTTCTCCAATCAACCATGTCCTCTTTTATCACAGTTCTTATAATTATTCCTCTTTCTGATCAGATACCATCTATGAGAGGGTAAGAGATGCACTAACAATGGGTGGAAAAGGAGCGAAGAGCTGTAACAGGCGAGGACTCCTTAAGATAAAGAACAAAGAGGGCTCATTACAGCAGCCAAAAGAGGGCTGAGAGAAGAAGAAAGACCGTGATTATGCTTGTCATGTTTTACATTGTCAGGGCTGGTCTTTAACAGCAAGTGATAATGAGGAAGAAAAACAAAATTACTCTCCACAACACTTCCTGTCACATGGTTAGAGCGGCTCCCAGAGGAATTATCAGCTGGAGGTTTCAGCCTCGCATCTGCTCTTAAATTTCTCTTAAATATACATGTAGTCAGTCAAAGCCGGAGCGCTTGTTTGCCTTATTTCATGTAAATGTTCCTGCTCCATATGTGCATTTTTTTCTTGTGCCAAACCTTGTTGCAGGCCCAGCACAGTGGATCCACAGTCTGGAAGAAACCTCTTGGGCCTCGGTAGGGCCATTTGTGTGCCTCGCATGGTCATATTAGGGATGTTCATTTTCAGTGACATCAAACGGAGCTCAAAGAAGGAAAAAGTGTTTGAACCTTGAACGTGACCTCGGTATTTAAAACTTTGGCCGTGTTTAATTTAGTAGAAGACAGCCAAAGTGTTCTATATGACAGGAAATGACCCCCAGCATGGTCGCCCCTCCCTGAGCTTGGCTCTGCTGGAGGTTTCTTCCAGTTAAAAGGGAGTTTTTCCTTCCCACTGTCGCCAATTGCGTCATTGTATTATTGTAGAGTGTTTACCTTACAATATAAGGCACCTTGAGGTGTTTACTGTTGTGATTTGTTTCTATATAAATAAATAAAAATTGATTTGAATTAAAGTAAGGAAAAGCAGAAAAGGTCTTCTTTAAAGAATACCAACTCTTAGGTTGTAGTCCAAGAAACAGGCATTTCACTCAGTATTCTCTGCTGCTGCTGAACATTTGTCATTTGTGAAGAAATCCAAATTTCTCGCCATGATTCGTTGGCATCAGGGGACCCCTTCCTAATGAAAGTCTGTCAGAAGGGTGAGATCTGTTTTGCTGTTGAAGCTTTTATATTCCCCCAAACCACAGTGGAATCGTTCTTTCACATACCTGATGTGCTCAATATTTTGAAGTCACTTCTTTTTTTTTTTCTTTTTTTTTTTTGCTGATGCAAGAAGCTTTAGGGCTGCAAGATTACATTAAAGCAGAAAATGTGTGAGCTTCCTACCTGAGAACTGCACTCACCTGTTCAGTGGTAAACCCCACAGGGGGGAAGTGGTACCCAACTTCCTGAATTCTTCATGAGGTGTTGAGTTGGCGTGTGTGAACACTTCTGAGTGCAGAGCAGGAGTGAAGGGCAGAGGCGGGGATGGGGTAGCGGCCGGCTGGGGGGCACTGGTGACGGCGAGGACATTTTAGTCACAGCGGGGCAGGGACAGTTAGACGGAGCCTTGTCGGCCTCGCCGCTGGGGTCTGACTGGCAAATCAGAGAGCAGGAGGTGGAAGGTCAGCTCCGTGGGGGGGTTCTCGTCTGGAAAGAAGGATAAAGGGCAGTGAAAGGAGCGAGGAAAGTTCCACCCTCAAAATTATGCCGTTTTGATGTTCCCTCCATGTTTGTTCCTGTTTATCTTATTTCTACTTCACAAGTTACTCTGTGTTTTCTTTTTTCTGGTGATTTATTTTGCCAAACCAGTTTGGATAAGGATAAAGGATAAACAAAACGAAAAGATGAACGTCTACACGTGACACATAAATGAAGTTACGCGAGTTTGAGGCTTCTGTCCATTTAAAGTGGCTGAAGTGACTTTAGTCGTTTTTTTCAGATATCTGTGTGTGTATGGAGGGGTTGATTTAAATAATCAAAGCTCATCAAGCTCAGAGGAGATTTATCTTCCCTTTAAGCTTGTTTTGCAGCTCTTTATTTGTGCCTTTCACTCTCTCCAGTCTCATCAGACTCAGGGATCATGCTCAAGTGATTTTAAATAAAGACTGCAGAACTGGATCTATCCCTCTTTCTATAACACAAAATGTTAGCATTTAGCTGCTTAATTTTGCACTGGAGTTTTTTCATGTTTAGTGTTATTCCTCGGTTTTCTTTTCTTTAATTGGACATGGATCGTGTTTTTTCAAAGGTTTGATTTGGCACATGCAGGTTTGGGTCAAATTAGTAAAAGTTTAACTTCCCTACCGTTAAATTTACAATAAAGTTCCTAATTTGGGTCTTCTAATCAGCATTTCTCTGTCCATTGTGTCCAGCATATCAAAGTCATCTTTGGAGACTCATTATCAAACATATTTCAAGAGTCCTAACGTGAAATGCCACATAAACTCTGAGTCTTCTACAAATGGCCATAAATCCTCTGAAGCAAGTCAAGAGCTCCTCAGTCGCAAATAAAAACATAGACCCAATCTCCGTCACAGACGCTGGAGTGATCCTTAAAGCATGAAAAGGGCTCTAATTGCATTTATCTAAAGTCAGACCGCTGTGGAATACTAATATGGCTGTGAGGGTCTCAAAGTTGGGGCTTAGCTTTAGCGCAAAGAAAGGACTGAATCCCATTTCCTCCCTAATTCCTCTCCTATTCACTATGGGAACCACAGGGCCTCTCGGGCAGGATTTCCCAGCAGAAAAAGACTTTACTGTATTTGTTTATTTGCCCCAAACAGTTTGCCTTGCTGTATACGAACGTCTCTTCCCCCATCCCGTCGCTCTCAGGGTCTTCTCCTGCAGAGTGCTGTTGGCAGCCCACAGCCACATGCCTTTCACTGACACACACCATCCTGTCATAAAAACGCCAGCCGGCTCAATAAGGGGAATGTTTGTTCGCAGCATTTTGGAATTCCCGTCTTCACTTTCCTCCGGTTGAACCCCAGAGACCCTGAGAGGAAGTTGGAGAATGACTGGAGTCAAATAAAGAGCTGCAAAGGGCTGAAAAACTGGCAGAAAAGGGATCATCATCACTGAGCCAGCAGTTTGAGATTTGAGTTTTTCATAACTGATTCTGTTATTTTCATACTTCTTATTGTTTTCCTCATTAAAAGATCAGGCACTGGCTGGCTAGACTGGATTTACAGTTAGCTACAAGTTCCTGTGGCTTTGGAAATGTTTCCAATCCATATATTTGTGAGTCCCAGAAAGTTGATTCTGTTCACCTGCTTGCCGTGTTTCCAGCAGGAGACACGTTGCTTCACTCACCCAAGTGACTCCTTCAGTTTCAGCTGACTGCGGGTTTCCCCGATCTTATAAACAGTACGTCTTCATAATGAGTGAAACTAGCAGCACAGCCTAAAAGTTAACTTTATAGGATGTCCTTATCTGGGTGCATCAAGGCAAGTCTCTAAATTAAGCTTTACTCACCACTCATCAGATATGAATGCTTCTGAGCAAAGGAAGAAGAGCTGTACAGGCCTGATTGCATGTTAAGACACTTGATCTGGAATTTAGCGTACAGCCTAACCCTGACCCAACCCTGAGGGGGTTTGTCAGTGACCTGGCAATTGTTATAAGGTAGAGGATCTTTCTGTGTCTCACTGAAAGGCAGAGAGTAACTCTAAGCCTCAATTTTCAGCATGCATTATTATTTTCAGTATCTGAGAATCTTTGGTGCATAAACTGACACTAAAACAGAAACCAGTGATTTATGTCACTGCCACCACTTCTGCTTCCTAATGCTGTCTTTGTCGCCCATTTAAGGTGCTCATTACCTCTCTGAAACCGTGCTCTGTACCGAAGCTGAAAGACGCCTGATGTTGACAGAACAGCTGTATTTAGTGCTGTGGCGTCAGCAGTGAACACACTGAAGGCTTTTCAGGCCTTGGGGTGATTTTACAGTTTACCATCCGATGGTTTATTTATGGTTTATGTTTTCTCCATAAAGACGACATTTGATGACCTCCTCTGCACCCTCGAAACACCAGTATAGGTATAAAAATGTGGTTTGACGACCATTAGAGTAGATTCTGTTTCTTTTCCAGAATTCAGGACAGTTTAGAAAAGAGCTTTAAAAACCTCCTAAAATGATTTCATTGCTTGTTATTTTTCACCATCTGCCATCCATCTTTGGATCTCTATAGTTGATCTTGATGTTGAGGGCTGGAAAAATGTAGCGTCGATGTTGAGTAGGCTTCAGAATTTACCTTCTAAGCATCCGGTCCTCTTTGGTGGTCATTTTATGCTAAATTCAGAGGGCTCCATGCATACCACTTCCCCTTCCCACTTCCAGGTATGACTCATTACAAGGCTTCCATTACTACAGGCTGCACACCAGATTCAACATAAACACAAAGCGACTCCACTTTAGAGCTTTGTTTGCGCGCATTCAGTGTTTGGTTGTCTCTCGCAGCTAAATCAGGAAGTATGTGTGTAAACTGCTGTTGGAAATGCAGATTTATAATCACAGAGCAGTGAGAGGTGTCTGTGTGTTTGTGTGTGAGAGGATAAACACAATTAACACTCACACAATGTGAAGCGTAGGCTTGGAAAAAACTGGAAACCTTTCTGTGGCGCGGTGACGTTATTGCCACGGCAGCTGTCAGTTTAAAGCAGCCACACACACACAAAACGGCTGAGGTCAGACTGACACGCTGGACGTGACGCACCGAAGTGTTTCCTTCTGACTGGTTTGAAGAGCGTGTGTTGAAAAGGGTGTGTGCGTTCTCCACGTCAGCTCTTGGCACACTCGCAGGGAGCAGCACGTCTGTGATGACAGGATAATCGGATGTGTGCGCGCCTTAGGGCTGAGTTTAGCTAGTAGCAGCGACAGTTACAACACCTAAGAAAACTTACAGGAGGCCCGTTAGTGGCACGGTTTTCAGGAAAATCCTGCATAAAATGTAATCTAGCAAAAATCACATATTCTGATTGTCGAGGTTTAGAATAAGTTTATCTCAATTGTCCTCCCAAAACGGTCCCTCAACCAAATCGGTTTGAAGTAGAGGGTTAAAGGCACTGCACGGGCAGGCGCATGACCAGGTTCCCTGCACCGTGTGTTCCACCAATAAAGGGAAGAGACAAAGAAAAGGAAAGAACAGAGATCACAGGGATCAAACAATGGTACCCACCCTCATCAACCTCCATCACCCTCAGAGGGGAAGCAGGGAGAGGAGAGGCAAAGAGCTGCTAGATGCTGTTAGGTTTGGTTAGTAAAAATGGCTGGGTCAGGGGTTCTGGTTGAAGTCAGCCTAAGGGTTAAATAAAGCAAAATAACTTGTTAATAAAGAATATAATAAAACAGCATTGCTTCATAAGGTAAACATAACTCAAAATAAGCAAAAATCAAATTAAAGTACTATTAAAAACTGAGTATAATAACATCATGTTCATCAGGCTCTATGAAGTAAAACAGGACATCTAATATACACACTAATCATCTCCTCTTCTCCCCTCCCTCCTTTTGTTGTCTCTCCAGCTTCTGATACCGAGCAGGATGCAGCGGTGAAACTTGACCAGGAGCGGGCCGAGATAGTCGCCAAATATGACAAGGTAAGGCGAACGCTCCCTTCAGTCAGTGTGAAAGCACACAGAAGCTTTGGTGAAGCGGAAATCCACAACAATTACTTTTTTCTTCTCCCTCCTGCGGCCATCCGCAGCCAAATTCCAGCCACTCGCTCATGCTGAGACTCCACCAAACTTCATAACACTGTGGTGAAATCCCTCCATAAATCACTGCCTTATTGCCCGTGAAACACAATAATAACAGCGTGCCGTGTACAGAATGTGCCGCTGTGTGATTTAATCATTTTCATAAATTTCGAAAGGCTGTGATTACTGCGCAAGAGCCACATTTCAGATGCGGCATTCTCAGTGAAAATTAACATGCAAATTATACATCTAAAAGCCACCGTTATCGCTCCCAGTGTGTGCGTGTTCAGTGGGCCTTGCGTTATCTGTGTTAGAGGGGCAGAGAGTGACAAAATCCCTCCTGCAGGCCTGAAGGTTTAATAGAAAAGGGAGGAAGAGGAATCGAGTGGTTACTCATTAGACTAAATGGGTGGGTTAATGTGATGTCATGGGCATGGAATGATTTTATTGACTGACATCCAGAGGTGGCAGTTTACTTAACACGCAACTCTGGCAAAGTTTCTGCATCCCAGAGCACTTGAATGAGGGGAGATCCACCAATGAATCCGGTTTGGTCCACCGCGGAGCTTTGCAAAGTGGGAAAATTTAATTAAAATTAGTAAATAAATCTAATTTGTTAAATGACATGCACAGAAAGCCACTGCAGGGATGCCAGCGTCGCCACACAGGAGTGAAAATCTCTGCAGATGTGCACTGTTTCCAGATCTGAAGTGGTTTGGATCATAAAGTTGGTGGTATCTTGATCTGCTGTGATCCATAAATTCTAATGTGCTGTGACTGACGTGTGAATGTGGAAAATTAGGCACTGCTGGAAAAAGTACTTACTTTGATTTCTTGTCCAGCAACAGATCAAATCAGGCTGTATGCGGCTCGAACTACAAAGAGTTTGACAGCATACGGTGCTGTGCAAAAACCCTCAGTTTCTTTATATGTTGTATCCAAGTAGCCAAACGTTTTAGTTTTTAAAAGCGGCCTTGAGCGATGTTTTTCTTTGGACATTGGCTGCCTTTTAACCCCTTTTTACTCCAGTTCTTTTTGTTTAACCCACTAAACAATGACATATGACTCATTCGAGCATTAAAAAGGCACCTGAACCAGTGTTCTGTCTAATGATAACAAACTTAGCAAAGAACCTATTTTAAATTGTCTCTTTAGGCACTTTGGTACTAGCAGCCTGTCACCAAAACACATAATTTTTTCCCAAACCTTTAATTTAAGCTACAAAACATACCAAAGACTGGATTAAACACAGGATTAAAATAGTCCTTTGGGAACAAAGTAGTTCCCAAAGAATTATTAGCTGAAAACCTGACATGTCTGTGTATGGTGTCCAGTGTGTCCTTAAATCACTTGCACACATGTATATATTAATCTGCTTTGCACTTTTAATTTTATTTTTATGTATTGTTGTCTTACAGTATGTTTTGCACTAGGTACCGCAGCAATTTCCTAATGTTGTAAACCTGCTCAACATTTGGCAATAAAACCTTTCTGATTCTGAAGAAATTCAGAAACACGTGGATTATAAATGATGATATGATTAGGAAAGCCCTCATTTTTTAGCATTAACCATGACTCCAAACACACCGCCAATGCAGGAGAAGCAAACCTGGAACATATCAGTCATGGACTGGCCTCCCCAAAGCCCGAACCTCAACATTACAGAAGCAGTGTGTTGTGTCTCCATGTATGTTTATACACGCTTTAATAAATCACTGCACTAATTCTCCATTTTTATAGCAAAATATGAAGAATGAGGGATTTCTAAAATCTTTTGTAACAGTGTTATGTCTTCATGAAACCTGCCTTTGCTCATTTAGAGCTGCCTGGGTCGAGTCACCTAAACATCACAATTTGGATTATGTCAGAGTCACTTAGCCTCGCCCATTTCCCTTGCTTCCAACACATGAGGTTCAGGAACACACTGTCTACTTCCTGCTTGTTATATCCAACCCTTCTGACAGGTACACCACCTCAGTCACGTCACCCGTCACTGGGTTCTCTGTCCTTTCCCCTCATAGAAAAGCCCACTGAAAGTTCCTATATGTCCCCATGCTGCCCAATGTCCAGAAACATGTCTGACTTTTATGAATCAGTGTTAAGTATATTAAATATCGCTGAAGAAATGTTGCTTTTACTCAAAATCCTTAAACTTTAAAGTTGTTTTTTATTCTTTTGTGGTTGGAATGTATGTGCGCGCTCTCTTCCTAAGTGACACCTCTGCTACCAAGCACCGCGCTATCAGTTGGACCAGCCCACCATGCTCAGTTTGTAAATTAGCCTTTTTAATTTAGTCCAACAGGCTGCATAATAAGGCTGCCTCATTAGGAGTGAGGAGACCATGGAGAGTGGAGATGATGGAGGCGTAGGTGTGTGTGTGTGCGCGCGTGTGTGTGTGTGTGTATGTGTATGAGAGAGGCAGAATGATGCTCAATCCGACCTAAATCAGTGTCATTGTCGCTGTTGGGGATGGGAGGAGTTTAATCTGTCTGTTATCATGCCGGCCACAAACACTCGCCGACCGTCGGCTCACGTCCCCCGGTGTACATTTGTGATTATTAAATATGACTTTTGTCTTTGCAGAATGTTCAGAAGTTACTAGTTTTGCTTCCAAATGACACATCCACTCAGGCCTGACTGCTGCCGTTGATTGCAGAAATATGGAGCCAATTTTTAATGTTGGGTGGCTGCAAAACTCCAGTTTTCCTCATAAATTCTGAAATCTTCACTCACCACCTTTCAGTTTTGCTCAAGAAAAATTTGTGTGACACTTAAGTGTCACTAATAATTTTTGGGTGGTTGCCAAGAACATGGTTGTGGGTGAGCCTTGAAGAGAGGGTGAAGGCTGGTATCAGACGAGCCAGCTGAGATGTTTTGGACATGTCCATTGGGAGGATGCTGCAGGGCAGACCTGGGGCATACTGGGGAGAGGATGGATGGATGGATGGATAGCATCAAAGTCATTCCTTTGATTTGACATTTATAAAACCAGTTCATCCACAATACAATCAGCCGGATGCTGATAAAATGTCTTAAATTTTCTTTTTTTTAATTAAACATATAATTTTATATGACAGAAAAATCTCTTTTTCTAACCATTGTGTTCTCTGGAGCATGAATTTTATTTAAACAATTTCAGAAAGTAAGTCGAGTTCTCACAATGAGATGAACCCTTATATAAACGAGATGGCAAAGGTATGAAATATACTGCCGAACAGGCGCACAGGTGAGTGGTCAGAGGTGAAATAACGAGCGAGCGCTGTGCAGTCGAGTTCTCATTTAATTTCACCCTGAAACTGAGACAGAAATAATGATGATGTGGAGTTTGCGACTCTGTGGATACTCGCAGAGCGACGAGGGGAACAAAACACAGAGATTTCTGATTCCTCTGAGGCGCTCCTCCATGTTTGACTTATCTATTTAAAGGGCGAGTTTCTGTTTGTGCTGAGGGAGCGGTACGAAAACTGGGTGGGAGCAGAGGGAGGAGACGATTTTTGAAATATTTCACCTCGACATCTGGATGTCAGGCCGACCTGTGAACCACTCACAGCCTTCTCAGGGCAAGCATTTGGCAACCTCCAACCTCCGACAGCACAGACATAAGAGAGAGGGGGATGACGATAGAAATCTATTATAGAGTTCTGTGACAATCAGAAGCCAAGTCAGGAAATGTAAACTGCTGTACTGACAAGCAGCAGAGGTACGTGTCCTCTAGTCTGCACACGTAGTAGAAATGTAAGCTGAGAGTGAGCAGAAAAATGCTTTATTCATAACAATATTTATTTTTTTGCATTTTATTGAAAATAGATTGTGGAGCCAAAAGGCCAATTTGGTTAAAATAGTAAACCAACTGACAGCTGAGTGTGATCCAGCCTATGCTCAAACCCAAATTCAAACCATCTAGCAGCAAGGCCCATGAGATGGCAACGATGAAGTGAACTAACGCATGAGCGAGACTAAAGTCAGGTGTTTAAGTTTGTATGGTAGATATTTCCTGAAAAAGCACTCCTGTTGTTGTTGGACTCTACTAGAGAAGCTTTGCATGATTCACAGTCCAAAATAATCCTTGTTTATGTTATACTGGGGATTCCTTTCCTCAGTTCAGCTGAGTGTGTCCAAAGAAAGCTGTTTTAGCTCCTCCTCCTTTAATCCTACTTGGTTTATTGGTCTTAACATTATGATCACTGACAGGTGAGGTGACTAACACTGATTATCCCTTCATCAGGGCACCTGTTAGTTGGTGAGATATATTTGTGTGGAACTGAACTTGTCCTCAAAGTTGCTGTTAGAAGCAGGAGTCCCACCATGTGGATGTTACTTTGACACAAACCACCAACCTGAGCACTTTTGCCAACCATCTACACCATTTATGGAACCGGTACTCCCTGATGGCTGTGGCCTCTTTCACCACAAATGCTTCAGGAATGGTTCGAGGAGCACAACAACGAGTTTGAAGTGTTGACTTTGCCTCCAAACTGCCCAGTTTTCAATCCAGTCGAGCATTTGTGGGATGTTCTGTCATATCCCACAGCACAGCTTCAGGGGTCTTTTGGAGTCCATGCCTCGATGGGTTAACATTAGGCAGGTGGTCATAAACTTATCCCTGATTGGTGTATATGATACAGATTTTGAGAGAAAACTGAATAATAGCGTCAGAGTCCGATAAGAACTGGAATGTATGTGGTGAAATCAGGGGGAAAAAGGTGGTCATCCATACATACATGAAGCAAACTTGGAAGAATTTTTCTCAGCATCAGTGGGAACTAGCGTACTGTTTGGTATTTATGGTCATAGTTCTCCTGGATTTGAGGTGATCGCTAAGATTTGGTAAGCTGAGATGAATGCTGTATTTGGCTGAGCCAATACTTTAGCTCACTGTGAATGTAAAACAGGTTTAACAGTTTCAAAGTGATGCTTCAGAATAAGAAAGCTTTCATACAGATCAACAAAGGCTGCTTCATCACGCCTCAAATCAACGACATACACAACATTTCAGACATTTGTACCTTTTATTTTATGACCTTTTTGTCCTTCCATCAGTCATTTTTCTTACACATTGTCTCTCTGATATTCTCTTTATGACACTTCCTCACACACACTGCCTCTGGGTTTGCTTTTTCACTGACGGTCGAGTGGTTTTTAGGACGCCTGGAGTCAGATGGTGACGCAGGTGGGCGTCTGGCTGTTCATTTCACACCTGTTAATCGCTGGTCACACACAAACACACACTCACACCGACGCACTTTCTCAAGGGCGCCAGAGTCGAAGCCCCCACATGTAATCTAGCAGCCAATCAAAACACGATCCTCTCCCCCTGAAGAACGTGGGTGGCATGTAATTTGGAGCTCCATCAGAAGCCAGTGTTCAGTTTATTTCACTGAACAGCAGGCGTCAGTCAAACAAACTAGGGTATCAGTTACTTTGCAGATTAACCTATTTATTGTTTTGTCTATAAAGAATCACAAAACCATCAAAACAGGTCGTCCTCAGAAGGTCAAATGTGGCATCTTGATTTTTCATGGCCGATTTAGAAAGGCAGAAATAAGCCAATCTGAATTTTTTTTCCTCTTTCTCTTTTCTTTGTTCCAGGGAAAAGACGCCCCCGTGGACCCCTGGGAGGACAGTAACTTCCGCCTGTACAAAGTTGTCGATCGCTTTGGCTTCGTCCAGTAAGCTCTCTCACACATACAGCCTATAATCAGGCCTAATAACTGCGTTAGTAAACTTCTAAGCCCACTGTACCACGCTGAGGGGAGAAAGAAAGCGAGCAGCAGCTGTCCAGACGGGTGTTGTTGAGAGATGAGTGTGTCTGGGGCTTTGGTTGGAGGCTGTGGGGTTCTTAAACACCACTGTGTTAGAGTGGTTTATATATAGGCTGGCACATGCAGGCAGGAAACAGCTTGGTTGGCCACAATCACAGAGCATCAGGGTGAGGACAGAGTGGTACGATCCAAAGAGAGATAGGAGGAGGGTGCTGGAGTAAAGAAACCTCGGGCTTATGCGATTGGTTAAGACCGGGACAGGAGTATCCTGAGGTGAAGGTCACTGACTGGGCAGAAGAAAACGAAGCCCATGGAGGGTATTTTGAACTGGGCACACTGTTGCCGGTGGAGAAAACAGTGTGACCTCTGAGTCGTTTTAGGGTTTGAGAAGCTGTGTGGGCAGAAACACTAGAACAGGACTAGATGTCAAGTTTGTTTTTCTCCCAAGGCACTTTTTCCAAAAGTTGGGTTACTTCAGTAAAGTATAAATGCTGGTGTCATGTTCAGAGTCAAACTGAAGCACAAACTGTATGTTATGTAGTCATGGTTTTAAACTAACTATTGATTAAAGCAGGAAGCAAACAGCAGACTGTTTAAGTCTGTGATTTGCCAGCATATCCATCTACCTTGGCCTCATCAGGCTTCTCATTGTTTGCTCTGTTCAAAGCTACTATATAATAACTCCTATTGAGAAGTTTGTGGATGACACAGCCATCACTGGGTGTTATCTTGGATGATCAAGCTTTGTTACAAAAACTCAAAATCTTACTAAGTATATTTATCTTATTTCTAGTCATCACACTTAAAATAAGACCCAATCAGCTACAGAGTAACATTTCAGTAAGAAATAGGAACTTATTTTTAGACAGTGCATCTTGAAACTAGAGAATTTTCACTTGTTTTATTGGCAGATTTTTTTTTTTTTTAATTATCCCAATCAAAAATATCTCGTATTAAGTGAAAAAAATCTGCCATCCATATTTTTTTTGCTCAAAGAGGGTTTTGTGTTTCTTTACCTTACAATGTAAACCACATTGAGGCAATGATGGGTGGTGGGGTCGTCCTTCCCACACAAAGTGAAGCAGAAATATGGCTGAACTGGAAGCTCCTGCGAAACCAGAGTCTGAGCAGAAGTGACCAAGAGATCGAGGCATAGTAACAGTGGTTTCAACAGGAGCTGGAACCAGATTATTCTCCAGTGACTAACTTGTGATAAAGAGACACAAGATTAAGGAATGTCCAATCTGTTACATCCTGTATGTGTGACCACTGACATGTGATGTTCCCTCCTTCTGATAACAGTCAGGGAGTGAGATGAACTTTTAAAAAAAAGTATTTTCTAGAAGGAAAATATATCAACAATGACTTATAATTAAAAAAATGAGAGGTTAAGAGACTCATGACCTCATTCTTCCAGCTGTTTTCCTGCCTAATTTCTCTCATTTTCCTCTCCTTTCCTTAGTGAGACTGAACTTCCATCCTACGACTCGGTGGAGGAAAAGGTGAGAGGCGTTGCTCCTCTTTATCATCGTTCGTTTTCAATAAATCCATCTCTGCAGCTTTGGGGCAAAATTGCATTTCAGGTTCCTGTTTCACTTCCCCTACTTTAGGAAAACCCTGAGAATGCAATAAGATAGACCAGATTGGTTTGAGATTTAAGCACAGGACACAGGAAACCCTTTGTGGTAGCTCTTTTTTAGTTTGTGTGACTGTCCCAGGTAAAAAAAGAAAGATCCGGGTCAATCCTAAAAGAAATGGGAAACCTGGATCCAATTTTCCGTCACTCTTTTTAGAAAAAACAACTCAACCACAAAACAGTTTACGTATAAAGTAATCTGATATTAATTTATAGAGATACTCAACAGATTACTTATTTGGTGAAGTGTATCTACAGATTATAAGATGCTGGGCCACCAAAATCCCTCCACTGCACCTTGGCAAAGATCGCAAAGTGTTTGAACTCGACCTGAACGATGAACATTATTCTCCCAAATGATATTCCCTCATTTAGTGTTTGATTCATCAAATGGTTGTCTGTTGGGTCACAGCAGACTGCTTTGACTATTGTCAAAAATGATAATAGTGTTGCCATTTTTGTCATTTGTGTGTTGTAATCTTCATGAAAAACCCACCTTTTAATATTTTGAGTTTGGTATATGGCGGGCCGCTGTGGACACCCAGGTTTGTGAAGAAAGAGGAAACATAGAATGTTCAAATCAATACCATGGTTGCATTTACTGAAAATCTCTGTGACGTTTAAATCTCAGTGACCTTGACTTCAAGGTCAGAGGGCAACTTTTCTGAAAATTGGAGGATTTTCACACTTATAACACAGGTATTCCTACTAGGAGGCAGAAGGGTAGCACTATATTTATAAAGAATATTTATAAAGAATTACAAACAACAATTAGTTGATAGTTGTATTGAAATGTTTTTCAGTCTTACATGTCCAGCACATTGTAGTTGTCCTCTATGAAATATTCATCAATGTACAAGATGAGTCTAGAACATGATCTGGTGGCTGACCCTGCGTGTCTATGATGAATTTTAAAACATCATAATCATCTTCCCCACGGTAGAGTTGCACCCCTGTAGCAAGCTCCACTGCTACCAGCCCCAGAGACCACATGTCAATTGCTTCATTATATGGAATGCCAAGCATTACCTCAGGTGCACTATAACCAACCGTCCCCACGCGGTCACCAGGAATCACTGCAGAAGCGGGACATGCAAGGCCAAAGTCTATAAGTTCGACTGTGGCGGGAGACTGATGGCGGTTCTTAACCATTATGTTTCCAGGTTTGAGGTCAGCATGCACTATTACCAGAGAACCCAGGTGGAACAGAGCATTTGTGACTTGATGTAAAATTAGCCTTAATTCTCTTGGTTATTCCGATCCCCTGTGTAGTCTGTTACGTCCCCTGGCTAGTCTAGGGGGTAGAAGGGACCAACATAAAGTTAAATAGTGATTTTAGAGGGTTTATTTTGCAATAGCGGTGAAGTTCAGGCTGAGTTTTTAACTTCAGGGAGAGCCAAGGCCAACATAACAAACAAAACATCCCTGATATGAAAATAAAAGGAACTTGCCTAACTGCAAAGAAAACAAAATATACAAACTACAACCATAACCTACCTAACCACACATAAACCTGTGCAAGCCTGCACAGGAATGGCAAATCAAAGTGGCCAGAGGGCCCAGAATCACAGTTCCACAGGCCTCAAGTAGTGCTCTGCCGATTGGCAATTAGCTGGAACCTGAGCAGCATCCAATCAAGACAGAGAAGGTGGAGCCTAGACAAAACATAAGGAGTTAGTCTAAAGGAAGAAAAAAAACAATGGGAAATTTGTTTCGTTACAGCAAAAGTGCAAAGTTATATAGCAGAAATTAGAAGAAACTGGAATAGAATAAGAATATGATACCGTACAGAATGGAATAGAATAAAATATAATAAAATACTACATACAACTGAGTGAGAAAATACAAAAGTACAACTTTGTCATGAAAAAAAACAAGTTTGGTAACTTATAGCAGTCTTATTGCACATGTGTGGGTTTCAGTGTTTGATCAGCTGCAAAGTCTTTGTTGTGAAGTCTGACAGCAGTGGGGAGGAAAGACCTGCGAAATCTCTCGGTCCCACATCGTGGGTGCCGCAGCCTGCCACTGAAGGAGCTGCTCAGGGCCGTCAGGGTCTCCTGCATGGGGTGGGAGATGTTGTCCAACAGTGATGACAGCTTAGCCACCATTCTCCTATCACTCACCACCTCCACTGTGTCTAGAGGGCATCCTAGAACAGAGCTGGCCCTTCGGATCAGCCTGTTCAGTCTCTTCCTGTCCGGCAGAGATGCTGCCACCCCAGCAGACCACACCATAAAAGATGTCAGAGGCCACAACAGAGTAATAAAAGGTCTTCAGGAGTGGGCCCTTCACTCCAAAGACCTGAGTCTCTGCAGCAGGTACAGCCTGCTCTGTCCTTTTGTCTGTTGCAGAATTTCTGGGTGGCTCTTGTTTACTTTAATAGCCACGGTTTGGTTGGTGTCTGTGTCGCGACATTTGGTTACAATGCCAAAGCCCCCTTCTCCAAGGAAAGCCACTACTTTGTGATGCTTTCCCAAAATGCTCCCTTCAATGTTATCAAGCTCATCTGAGTTTTTTAAGTATTAGCTTGGTGCCTTTGGAAACAGTTTAGATGAAAATAATGGTAATATGACTGATCCATATGGGCACAATGAACCCTGAAAATCAGATCCCCTCACTGCAAGGGCCACGTGCTCAGCTTTTACTTTAGCATGTCACCTGTCTGCAGGCTCAAGGGGAAAGAAACTCCACCCATCCATAATTTGACCAACAATTAAAACAAAGCGAGCTTCCAAAAAAGATTCCTCAGTCTCTCACCACACCACTAAACCAGAGCAATTATCTGTATCCTTTATCCTCAGTGTTGTTCAAAAAACCAAATGAGTGTACAAGCCTTAGGTTTTTGATTCTATGTATTCATTTCTCTCTGCTCATCACACCAGATGCAGTTAGCATGTAGTCCCTGTCAGCTATTTCAGGATGTCTCTGTATATTTGTTCCTTTAGCGTTGGCCTAAAAATAGAAACACTTTCTAGTCACGTCCAACACCTCAGAGTATCCTCATGTTCGTCGTTACATCAACATGAGGACGTACAGTCACATAGAAAACTGTTTTCTATGTGACTACAGGGAAAAATTTTGGTTTTAATTTCCAATGCCATACTGGAGAAAAATAAATGTATTTAAATGAAATGAATAAAACACATTTGGGATATTAAAAGCCCAATTTCTTATCCCAAAGCAGTGAGAACAACACTTCTTATTTTAAATACTTATTTTAAATGATAAATGTGCTTTGTTTTAATGTAAAAACGGGTTCATTCGTAAATGATTATGTTCATGAAATGTGCAAAAGTCGACCAAGACAAACCAGCATCTACAGAAGGCTTTAATTAGAGCATCTAAACAGCTCCAAATGCCTTTGAACATACAAAATAATGACCTGCATGTTGTTCTGTTCTCACTGTCGTTCCCACTGGACCTGAGCGCAGCTGCAGGGGGAACTTATTAATGTCTTTATTCTTGTTTCTGCAGCAAAAACACACAGAGGTGGAGAGGACCACCAAATGGCTGAAGATGCTGAAGAACTGGGATAAATACAAGAACAGTGAGAAGGTGATTTTCTTTTTGACAGCAATGATTTCATTATGAGCCTGAGCACGCGCTGCCACAGGGGTCCTGAACACAGATGCAAAGACCATAAATTGGCCTTAATTGATGCAGTTCCAGCTGACATGTGTAGAACATGAGCGCTGTGTGGCTTCTGAGTCTGTTACTTTTCTATTAATAGCTGCTTTGATAATAGTGCGTGTCCGCGGAGGCAGTCGATGTGCCAGCCGCTAGACGGTGTCGCAATACATGATTGGCAGGCGCTCACTCTCTGCTACAGGTGTACAACACTGAGCTGCTCTTAATGGGCTGAAGGCTTCTATTGAAGCATCTGCTGATGGATTTAAAACCTGCAAACTTAGATCAGTCATACGTGACATGATCAAAAAGTTCTGGGAGCTGTCTCATTTTTCTATAAAAAAAATTAATGAGTAAATAAATAAATAAAATGACATTTCGCTGCTCTGTTGGTTAAACTCATCCCTTTCATCCAAACCAGGGATGTGTACGGCTGGTCTAGTAGACGACCAATCATCAGTGTTGTCCGTCTGACCATTTTACATTTAAAAGAAGAATAAAACATTAAAATGTGAGGGGCCGCACAGTTAAACAGAATTTAAAATAGGGCGGGAGTATGTAATAGGGTCTGTCTGTTTGTTAGCAGTCATTTTTTAAGATATCTTGTTCAGATATGTGTCATGGTAGCAATAACAGCTGATTTAATTTTGGTAAAAATCGGGTCAAGGTCAAAGTCACCAAATGTGAAAATGTTGTTTTTACACCTTATAGAAGCCAAAGATTTCTGCTCCAATCATATGGTTAAAGATAATAAAATACACCAATTCTTCAAGGTCGTAGGTCAAAGGTCAAACATCACCATGTTGTCATAAAAGCTGGATGATGTCATCATATTGTTAATAAAGCCCTACAGGGCGAGTTCAAATGCCTTTGTTTAGACACTTGTTTCTTAGTTTAAGTCTAGCCGGGTTGCCTAATTTGTCTTCCACCTTTCCAGTGCAGCTGTTTGTAGATTCCACTGTAGAAGTCTACTTTTGAACTCTTACGTTGCAATTTAACCTTCAACGTGTCCAAAGAGCAAACATCAGCTTCGGTTTCAAACTGTCCTGAACTTCATCGTTGGCTGTAACCAAGCAGTTTCAGGGGTTCACAGTAGAAGAGCCCAAACTCTTCTGGGTACATGAGGAGCATTCAAAGGTTTGTGCACTGGGAATTTGTCTTTGTGGAGCACTACAGTCGTCTGAAACAGAACGGCAACAAGAGTGGCTACGTCCATCTGGTAGACCGTTTACGGTCTGGACGTTCCCGAAAAGATCTCGAACCTTGTTGTAATTTAAGTAAGGTTTGTTCTTTTAGCATTTCCAAGAGACAGTTCCTACAACTTTTTGGCCAACATATTGTGAGAGGAATTCAGTAAAACCTATTTCTGAAATCTGCATTCTTTTTAGATAATTTATGGTGGGTGTAAAAGGTTTTTGTCATTTTCTACATCAGAATTTAAAACAAATTGGTTTTATTTAACATAAACATTTGCCATTGTAACTGTATATTTATAGAAAATATAATATAAACATAATATTTCCTCTTTAATACAGCAAATTCCAGAGTTTTCCACATTAGAAACCAACAGGCTACTTTAATAATCACTGCGCTCGGTCAGTCTTATGTGTAGCTTTAAAGATGCCAGAAAATTACGGGAAATATAAAGTAACACGTAGTGATCCTTCACATCACATCCATCCTGAAATATCTAAGCTGCATTCCAGCTTTTGTCTCCCAGAGCAGCTGAATGTCCCTGGAGGACAGCTCGAGGGGGGCAGGCATCAGCTATGGCTCTCTTCATTGGTGCCTTCTAAGGTCCAGCATGTTTTGTGGTGTTCCCTGCAGCGCTTCATTGGTATGCTTGAATTCAGCAGGGATTAATGAGGTGTGTTGGGCCTTTGAAATGCACTCACTGCTGGCACTAAGAGCACTGTTAGGCTCCTTTTTTTTACTCTCCTTCTGCTTCTTTTTTGGTTTTGCCTCCCTTTTATTTCAAAGAAATTTTCAAGTCGAGTTACAGCCAAGGACGATCCATCACTTCACTCTCACTCGCCTCCTCCGCCTCTCTCTTCCACCCTTTCTTTCTTCATCTCAGCTTCAGGGATATTTCTTTTGCCTTTGTCAGTCAGCAGCGTGTCGTCAGCTCGGCGAGGAAACGGGTCACGCTCAATATGCCTCTTATTTTGTTTCCGCACTTGCCAACTGCTGTGAGAACATTTAGCCGGCAGTTTGAAAGTATGAGAGCAGATGTAAGACACTCATAAGCTCCCCTTGAGCCACCCCCACCAGCCACACAAGACCAATCCGACTTACGGTTATCGTGTTTAGCATTATAGTAATAATACCGTAGCAAATGAAAGCTTGTACGATTCTGAAATCTTGGCTTCTACGACTACAGCTGTGTCCCAGTCGAACACTTCACAGTAAGTTGCTTGGTCAGCACAGGAAGTGGCATTCTTCTTCGGTGGAAGTGGAATCGTGAGGATGTTTGTGGTTGTGTTGGGAATATGATGAGGAATTGTAAAACAGCTAATACGATGGCTTCGTTCGGCAGCTGGGAGATTTTATTGATATCCAACAGCAGCCACTCAGGTGTGGGTCCAGATAAAGTGAGGCTCCATCAAGAAGCCGGTGTTAAATGTGAAGCCAATAAAACAGGAAGGCAAACAGCCTCTGAGGTGGGATCCATGCTAATTTAATTTAATTTATTTCAAACATCCAACAGAATTTTTAGGCATAGAATGTCTTTGCAGGCTTTGGTGCTGGCAGGCCCTTTTTGATTGTACTTTCTCTAATTCCAAGCAAAAATATCTTGTACAAAGTGGAAAAAAATAATCTGCCCATGGAACAAGTGAAAATTCTCTAGTTTCAACATGCGCTGTCTAAAAACAAATTCCTATGTCTTACTGGAATGTTACTCTGTAGCTGATTGTGTCTTATTTTAAGCGTGATGAGATTATTTTGGCTAGAAATAAGACAAATATACTTGCTAAGATTTAGATTTTTGCAGTGTATTTTAAATCCATCACACTGCGAGCTCTGTCTGCGCAGAAGATAAGTGCAAACCAAAGCTCGAACAGCACACATTCAGTGTAAATGTTGACACACATGTAGGCACACAGACACACTCGTGCTCGGAGGATGATTAGTGTAACAGATGCGCTCATTGACTCGCTCATCAGAGCCTAATTACAAGGCTGTTGCTCTAGAAATAAGCGAGTCCCAAGTGTGGTGGGTAGGAGACTGATGGAGTGGAGGCTTTGGACACTTCACACACACCCAACTAAATGTCATTAATTCTCAGATCACACACACACACCACTCACCCCTTTAAATGATAAAACACACCAGCTGCACACACACATCAGTGCATCACACTCATGTGACGCGAGGTTGCAGATGAGATCTGATTTATGGCTCCTTATGAACTCGCAGCTCGTCCTCTCACATGTAAATCAGTCCCGGCTCCCTCTGTTAGCATCTGTGTTTCAGGCAACAAAAACGGGTTCAGATTCAGAAATAAAACGTAAATAAACACTTTTACTGCAACATTTTTTACTCTGCAGAATGCTTTGCATTATTTATTTGAGATCTGTGTAGACTAAAACAAGTAAATGTTTTAGCTCTAACTAGAAGTTTAACTATTGAGTGTTTTATTTATTTACATATGATCAAAAAGTTGCTCAGCTTCCAGCACAGCTTTTATTTTCAGACCAGCCACCCTCAGGAGAGGGACGGGGTCCAGGGTTCCTTCCCATTACCTGGATTTATTCATCCTGACGTCAGTGATCAGAATGAAAGTTCGCACACAGCTGGTTAAGTCAGTGCTGACCAATCACAAATATCGATTTGTCAAGTTAAGATAAAACTACAATATTGGAAAAATATGTAGAGGTCAAACACAACCTGTATGCAACATGGCAGATAGACATAAGTCATCAGCGTGAGCGTGTGAGAGGAAACACGCTCTAAAGTTGCGTCTCTGGGGATTGGCCCGTTTTAGGAAGCACCAAACACTGAGGCGGTGCGATTAGTCTTTGGATGTTTTTCACCACTACCTCTTAACACTCCACCGTCCTTTCCGTTTGCCTCCGCTGTCAGTCACCTGCACAGCACACTTCCTCCCATATCTGCTGTAAAACCGTTCCGGCTGGCTGGGTTTTAATAGGTGGAGACGGAGAATTCACTGCTGCGATTAGCTTTGCTGTTCCAGCAGTTTGCCTTTTAAGACTTAATCTCTCTCACCCGGAGTCTGACTGATTTCACATTTCTTTGTCGACACTGGATTACTCTGGACTGTTCTGCATGCATAGTGGTCTCTTCTATCTAGACTTCTCACTGCCCGCAGTCTCCGAGTGCATCCAGCCAGATGGTCGTGGTTCACCTTCCAAAGCCCTTTGCTTTCTCTCAGGGAGGGTACAGCATACATTCAGGCACACACTGTTTGTGTTTGTCTGACAGCTTTGACAAGATGAGGAAAGGTTTCTGTATTCTGTGTAACTTTTGGCAGCTGCCATGCAACTTGGTGTTTCCTGTCTGTATGTTTGTTTAAATCACCAGTTTATGCAGTGCAACTTCCTGTTTAAGCGATAATACGGAATATGTCCTTGTTTAGTGTATTTGCATTATTAAAAATGTTCCCAGTAACATTCACAGTCAGAGAAGTGTGGAATTTTACTCAGTTTGGTTGTGTATTTCATTTTGGTGGACTGTCAGTGGCTTAATGACCTCTTTTACTCATCCCCATCACAGGCTAGCACATGTACAGGCGTCTCCTGTTTTGAATTTCTTTTTAATAGCTCCCCCCACAAAAAAGTTTAGCCCTCATCCTGTTCTTATGAAGCTTTTAATTAAGCTGACTTCTAAAACTCAATCCAGCCACACAGCAACGTATTAATTGTGGATGGATCATTTCAGACGTTCTTCTTGGCTGACGTGTGTGTGTTTATAGTCCAGCAATTCCTCTGTAGCTAGCTGTAAGACAGCAGACAATTAAAAATCAGCCAGCTCAGCTAAGAGCACAGGCAGTTAAAAGGCTTTTTTACTAAAGCAAAAATCAAGAAAAACGTCAATAAAAACAAACTAGGTATAAAAAAATAGACCTTTAGAAATGAGGATTAAACCACGTCAACATAAAAGTACAAAGAAAATGTGTTGCCATAGTTACATTTAGCTATGTATTTACATGAACTGAAAATAACTTGAGATAAAAGTAAAGAAGAAAAGCTAATTAGATCATTTAAATCACAATAATTTAGCTAATAAGTGACTTTCTTCTATATTTAATACTGATATGAAACCAAAACCAAACCAGCCAGCTACAGGCTAAATCATGACCATAAAAAGATTTCAAGTGCTTTAAACGGTGAAGAAACTACTCATCCCATAATGCATTGCAAAGGCCTTTCACCCTTATTGAAATTGATCCTTTTTGCTGTCAGTGTTGGATAATAGTTTATTTGACAGGTTTTTGTGGCGTGTATGTCGATATGCAGCACTTTGTTCCTGGCTGTGATTGTCACTCTCAATGTCTCTGAAGCTTCGTGCTTAAATGTTTCCATGGTAACCGTAATCTCCACCAATCAGGGATGCTGATTCGTTTTAAGATTTTGGTTGTTGTTGTTTTAACAAGTTTGACATCAAACAGGTTTGTAGTTTAAAGCTTACAGTAACTCTACTGTGGCGTTTACAGTATTATGTCTCCTAATCAGAACATGAGTGGTGTCATTATGTCCTGAGCTTCACTGTTGGGATCTGTGGGGGTGACGTCTAGACTAACTGAAGGCAGAGGAGATGAAAAGGGAGTTTTAATTATCAAGAAATTAAAGTGAATATGAAACACGCCCAGAACAAGACTTCACATTTTATTAAACTGATATTTTTAACCACAGATCTGCATCCTCAAAAGAGATCGAGGCTTTAAAGCACGGTGACACCTGTGAAAGTCACAGATGAGGTTTTGAGAGATTATTGCCTGCTGCTGAATATGCAGAGGAAAAGAAAGGACCACCACAATCTTCCTATCTTCACATTATATTTGATATTTAATGTTTTTTTGGACTTAACCTTGTGTGGCCCTTCTGATTTGGCCTAAATGTGGAGTGATTATCTGAGGCTAAAGTTCCTCTTTGAAGGCTGCTAACGAGGACCTCCTGGTGTTTGTTTCCTTCCAGCTGCTCAGGAGGATCTACAAGGGAATCCCCCTGCAGCTCCGAGGGGAGGTGTGGTGTCTGCTGCTTGATATACCCAAAATAAAGGAAGAGAAGAAGGACTTCTACGAGGTATCACTCCAGGAACTCTCAGCTAAACACTCTCTCTCAGGCTCAAGTTTATAAAATGTCTGCAGCGTTCATTAAAGTGCGAGCCTCATAAAGATTCATAAGCGAGCCGACGAACACCTCGGCTTTATTTGATTTCTATGAGCTTCGCTGAGCTTCAGTGTTATTGTGGGCAAGCAGCAGCTTTGGGAAGTTTAATCGTGTTTGTGCAAAGCTGCACGGCAGCTCCGGCACACGATAAACACACCCCCGCACACACACACACACTCCTGCACAAAGTTTGGATCTCATTAGAAAGTTTAGCTAGCAAGATCAATATATCACTGCCTTCAGCTGCTGGGGAAGTGCTCTAATTATGAGTTAGGCTACATGCAGTAAATGATGTGGAAAACATAACATGAAAAAGAGATTTCTCCCCTGTGAGCAGGGCAGCTCTGTCCACAACATACCATCAGATCCGGTTTGGTGTTTCCTTGTTGAAATACCAAACCGGAGCTGGAATTTAGGCATGTTTGTGTTGGGGTTTTTAAAAATATTTATTAGCCAAGCTTAGCCAAGCCATT
>VUQR01011872.1:90136-101520 GCA_015108515.1 Hemichromis elongatus
AACGTCCAAAAAAAAAAAAAAAAAAAAATTGATATCAAGAAAATTTGCAATAATGTATGCAAAAAAAAATCAGCAGAATAAATATGTAAGATTATATTTAGAGGTTTTATTCAGTTTACAAATTATTTAGATTATTTCATTAAAGATCGTAAAGGGAAAACATGCTAGTAATTAACAAAGTGTACAACAAACTTAACAATACCTAACATCCATTTCAGTCTAGCAGGCGACGCTGGAGCCTATCCCAGAGAGGCAGGTACACCTGGACAGGTCGCCAATCTGTAGCAGGGCAAACACACAGAGACAGAACTGTTCACACCTGCACCGACTGACCTAACCCCACTAACGCCTGGGGCTGCATAACATCTAAATCATGTCATTATTCTAGAAGAAGAGCTTTATGGAAAAGATGACAGCAGCCTCTCTGTCATCCACCACTCACACTGCTCTGCTTCGGTCTGCTGCTTAGCTGAAACAGTATTGTGTAAAAAGTGAAAAATATTTAGTACATGGGATGTTTTATCTGTTCTATCTAGCTCTTTTAACCAGCTGCTTAAAGCCCTCCTTCATCACTCTGTAATCATATCAAGGATTTCCATCCACTGTTTGCTCTTCCTGTAACACAGAGTGCAACTATGGAGGGATCCAGCGACCTTCTGACATGCTTGTTTTCATTTAGGTCACACATCACCAGCTGCTAGCAGCTTCACTGTTGGAGCCTGATTCTACTTGACTGTGTGGGTTTTTTTGTTTCTTTGTTTTTGTTTTTGTTTGTTTTTTTAATTCAAGTGGGGAAACGTGGGTTTTTTCTACCTAGAGTTTTCTTGCACAACATTTCTTTAACAATGATATCACAATATGACATTTTAAACTCTGATGGTGAGGTGTTGCACAATCCTACTGTGCATTTCGAAGCCTCAGCGTTAGTGTATAATATTTCTTTAGAGCCAGAAGTGAGCGTTGGGTGACAAGTTATCAGCTTGAAAGCTTGATCAGCAATGTGCACCCACAAACTCTGTGGACACAGACACCTGCTAATTGCTAAGTGGCTCTTCTGCTTTCATTCATTCTTTGTTTTGTGGCCGTTTTCAGAAACTGAAGGCCAGAGCCAGAGGAATATCCCCCGACATCCGACAGATTGACCTGGATGTGAACCGAACCTACAGGGACCACATCATGTTCATGCATCGCTACGATGTCAAGTGGGTACCTTCACATTTTACTATATCCAAGCAACCATCTGCAAGTTCATTGCACACAGCTGCAGTAATCTTGGTTGTGTTGCTTATATCAAGTGCCTTTGCAATTTTGAGCTTAAAAGTTTCCTGTTTGGCTGTTAGGGACTTATATGACAGCCTTTCAGTTCCCGAGTAATTTAGTTTACATAACTTTCAGCATAAATGTGCCTGCGTGGAGGAAGATACAACTTCACTGTCAGGAAGCCCATGAACAATGACTGCTCTCGCTATTTGACACGTAATCTCAGGAAAAGTTAAAAGAGCACAAACACAATGGGAGTCAGTAATCATCTGCAGAAATGCATGCATTTTCACCCTCTGTGAGAAAAAGGCGGCTTCTCCAGTGTGGAAGTGAGAGGTCTCACGTCCCCTTTCTGCTCTGGCTTCCGCTTTTTGCGTGACTCTTAATGAAAGACCTGCACCGTTAACGCCATTTTGCCTTTTCGCGTATTTGGAAGTGCATTCAGGCTTTGCAGCTACACTATTCAGCATGAAGGCTGGTGTGCAGCTCCAGGTCACATTCATGCATCTGAACTTGAAGCCAAAGACGCCACTGAACTGTGTTTATTAAAGTTTTTGTACAAACTGTGGTTTGTTTGTGTTTCCAGGCAGCAGGCGCTCTTCCACGTCCTCACAGCCTACTCCATGTACAACACAGTGAGTCATTCACGCTCGCTTTTAGCATCCTGAAGACTTTAAGCTATAACATTTTCACTGAAGACAATAAAGGTGCACACGAAGGCCATATAGGTAATACAGCGAGGATTATTATACCTGGTATATCAGTGGGGCCCACATATCTAAGTACTTTCTGATATAGCTGCTTTCATGTTGGCTGATATATAAAAATTTAAAAGGTAAACAAGAAACAAGAGAAACACCCTTCAGCCGTGGTATGAGTGTTGCATAGTTTGTCCACCAGAGGGCACTCTGCAATTTTCCGTGTTTGGAACACCAGGAATACAACAAGCAGCTGAAATGATTTCCCTCTCATGTTTAAAATAACTCTTTCTGTAAAAAGATTATTATTGATTGTTACTTAACATTATCAACTCACTGCCATCACTGAAGTAGGAAAGAAGAAGAAGTACAGTACAGCAGCTTTTCCCAGTTTTACCTTCGCACTATGATTTCTTTCAGAGTTACAACCTCCTGAAACACACAGAGGTGAACTGAACTTTGGTTTTAAAGATTTTTTTTTCTCCAACACTTTTGATTCCTCATAATTTCACAGGTAGAGGCTGTATAGATGTCAGCTGTGAAATATATAATTGGGCTGTATACCAATATCAGTGAACCCCGACACCTGCAGTTTGACGTTTTAGCATAATAAGAAAATATGTGTCTAACGTAGGGCTGTCAACGTTAATCGCGCTAAAATGGCGTTAACGCAAAACCCGCGTTAACGCAAAACCCGCACAATGAGTGACCTGCGTTAACCGAGTTAACGCAGGTCACTCATTGTGTGGGGCTGGACGGCGCTAACGCGTTAATCGAGCTACCCGCGCTAACTCGATTAACACTGACAGCCCTAGTCTAATGCTGATAAGAGTATTGTTGTGTAATAATAATGACACAGGGCTGAAAAATGCTGAACTACGGATTTTATAGTTTATTGTTAGGTCACAGTATTGTTATCAAAGTATTACTATAATATTACTGGATGGATTAGACTTATCTGCACAATTATGTGCTATCACGGTGTTTTACCTCAAACAAAGGAACTGTATGTAAATGAAGTTAAGCCAAGTTTAGAAAAAGTAAAGCGAAGAATGGCTCCATTGTTGTTTCCCCTCAGCTGATTGATGTGTGTTTGCAGGAGGTGGGCTACTGCCAGGGCATGAGTCAGATCACAGCTCTGCTGCTGATCTACATGAACGAAGAGGATGCCTTCTGGGCTCTCGTCAAACTGCTGTCTGGGCAGAAACACGCCATGCACGGTAACGTGCACACCCATTTCTGAAGGCTCAGGGTTCTCAAAGTGCAGCTTGTGGTCATATTTATATGCTTCTCTGTCAACTCTTTTGTTCTCATCTTTATCGCAAAGTAAAGCTTCCTAACACTGAAGCTGGAATTTACAGCCACCCCACTAATGGTTAAACTAAACACATGATGTGCAAACTGCTTGTACTGAATCCAGTGTGCACACTTCCTGCAGCCTGAGTGTTACCTGCTGGCTCCTTAAAGTGGATTTCACACATCAAAACTACAAAAATCCTCGACGTGGACAAACTGTGATTGTCTGTTGCGCTTTGTGTAATCACCACGTTTGAATTTACTGGCCTAAAATTGCCGTCAGAGAGTTCAGATCATCTGCCAAGTCTTTTTTTAAAAAAACATGCCTGGCCTTTTCCTGTTTCCACAGAGCTGCTCAGAAGGTGACCAACCATCTGTTATGTCAGATTAAGGCACACATCTTCTGACAACAGCTGCCAGATTTGCATTTTTGACATTTAGACTGTTTAACTGACTCTCATCTCTGCACCAAAATGACCTTGAGAGACTCTGGACCTCCTCCAGTCTTATCAAGCGTTAAGCAATAAAATTATCAGCAAAAGGCATCATTGAGGAAGCACTCAGGACAAATTAGCAGCACACATGCTGCTGCAGTGAGCTCATAAATCTAACTTTAAACATCTGGACACGCAGATGTATAGGTTTACAGATGCAGTTTAAGGGATTATTATCATTACGGCGCTTTTCTCCACACCTTCAGGGTTTTTCGTCCCTGGTTTCCCGAAGCTGATGCGTTTCCAGGAGCACCACGACCGCATCCTCAAGAAGATGATGCCCAAACTGAAACAGCACCTGGTGAGACACGCAACTGTGTGGCAATTAATAATGAAGCAAGTGCTGCATAATGTACCAGCCAATCAATGCGCCAAAAATAATGAAACCTTTAATCCCTCAGAGGTGGCTGGTTAACCCTCACTCTGTCACCGTTACACCGCTCGGTGCACTAAAGCCGTTTTCTGTTTGCTGCAGGACAACCAAGAGGTGTTCACCAATCTCTACACCATGAAGTGGTTCTTCCAGTGCTTCCTGGACAGGGTGAGTGTCGTTACAAGCAAGATATGATCTCATAACCTTTAAAAGGATCTATGAAGACATGTAGAACAGCAGAAACGTAAATCTGAAGATGGAAAACGATGTAGGTGTCTTGGTTATAAGCTGGGTATTTCTAGCATAAGGTGGTTGGAACCTGTACGCGTGAAAGGTTTCATGACTTCCAGCCTCGGGGCTTCATAAGCTAGGGCACTCCTGGTGCCAAGCCCGGATAAATGTGGATCCATCCATCCAAGGTGCTTTACGCTGTAGACAAACCCCAACAATCAGCAACTGAAGTTATTGAATTATTTATTATTATTATTATTATTATTATTAACAGCCAGTGAAGTGATTTCTCTAGTTGGTTTCAGCCAATGAGCTGCTCCAATTCAGATTTTATTCAAACCAATGATTGAAACCAACCCACCTTATAAGTTTCTGGTAGATGATGACCTCACAGCCTGTCAGTTTGGGATTTTTACTTTATTTGTATTTATAAAGCACCTTTAAAACCCAACACTTTCAAACAAAGTTACTAAGCTCTGAACAATAATGAAAAGTTAGAAATGAATATATTGGAAATTAAAGAGGATAAAAGCATCAGCAGTCATGGAAAACCACACAATGTAAATATGTTTTAAAAAAGATTTAAAGAGCATTCCAAAAGCTGGAAAGGCTCAATTGCCTTTAGTGACTAAACAAGCTTTTGGAATGGCTAACGAGGCCACGCCATTAGCTGTGACGACTAATACACTTCTCTTCTTCCTTTGGACTGGAAATCGTGACAAAAAGCAGCACGACCAATCGCTGAGTCTGCTGCACATGCAAAGCAATGGCTACTTTTGGAGGTCGTAGCATGCATAAAGCATTCAGGATTTTTAAAAGATTAACATTATATTTTGTTTAAGTTTAAATAATCAGAGTTTCTTGAAAATAATTCCCAGTAAAGAAAGAAGCGTTGGGCTCGGGGTTAAGTTCAGGCTTTTTACGAACAACTTCTGACAGTCACAAAAATATAAATAAGTTTCCCTCTTCAGTAATTTATCTTCTGATGTGTCGTTCTGCTCGTGGTCAGACTCCCTTCACGCTGACCCTCAGGATCTGGGACATCTATATCTTGGAGGGTGAAAGAGTGCTGCCTGCTATGTCCTACACGCTCCTCAAACTGCACAAGAGTAAGACCGTTTCCTCCACAAACTGAAACCAGCTGATTCCACCTCTCACAACACATCTCATCTGTGTGAGTGTGTGTGTGTGTGTGTGTGTCTGCAGAGCACCTGATGAAGCTGTCTATGGAGGAGCTGGTGGAGTTTCTGCAGGTGACTTTGTCCAAAGATTTCTTCTACGAGGACGACATTGTGATCGAGCAGCTGCAGGCGTCCATGACGGAGCTCAGGAGGGCGAAGCTGGAGCTGCCCGCACCAGGTACTGCACCAAACAATTCATTTTCTATAAATTATCAGAAAGTCTGCTGTTCTCGAGTAAATCAACCTCCAGTTGGTTTAAATTTGTTTTGGAGAGTGACAAAAGTTCTTCTGTTCACAAACGACTCCAGAAACCTCGCATCCAAAGGCCTTTTTTAAGTGCATATGTGACAAACAAATCCAAGCCAAATGTTAATTTTTCTTGAGGATATCTATGATCTACTTCATCTGTTGGTCAGGAAAAAAGACATTTAGTGCCATAAATTTGGAAATGTCTCCCAACGTTTCTTAATTGTTCCATTTAATGGCAAAATGTGAGACGATTGTTTGGGATGTTCACAATCAAGAGGCCAACTTAAAGCGAATGAAAGAATCAGCGTACACCCGAGCTGGTGCTATCCATACCCGTAGGTCCTCTGATGGTCCACCTGAACACAACACAACAAACTAATACACAAAAACAGACACTTTAAACAGAGTTAGTCGGTGCCCTGCCACACAAACTAACCGTTGTCTGTGTAGGTTCTTACTCAGCCTGGGCCCTGTACTACAAAGCAAGCTTAACATAACCAGGGTTTCTTTCCCTTATCTGGATTCACTTACCCTAAAACCTCAACTTCACATCAACCTGATTATCAACTCACTAAGTGAACCATCACACGTGCAATGTAAGATCGAACTGCACTATGAAACATGGAATTCATTCATTATTCTACTCAAAAGGTTTTTTTGCTTTTAACTTGGTCACTTATCTGTGCTTTACCCTAACACACCTGCAGGGTAAATACCTCAAAAACACTGGTACAGTGGGTTGCAATCAGCCTATCAGCCAGCTCTTTTATTACAATCATGTGACCAACAGCCGGCTCCACCATACAGTAGGTAGAGGGCGTTGTGACCAGCCAGTCACTCCATTTCCTCCCGCTGGTCTGACCCAGCTCGACTTTGGTCCCGCCTGGCTGCAGTGCCAACAAGATCAAACATACACGTTCACAACAAAATCCAACACCGGTCCAGATGTGCCAGCTGACTGTGCTTTTCTAATCCTGCTCTGTCTCCTCATTAATCTGCCTTCTCTCCCCTCTTCTTTCAAACAATGTAAGCCAACAACAACAAAAGTGTGGCTGTGAGCGGCGGCCACATTCGCTCCTACAACAGCAACCGGTGGGCTATCCTGACTGGTCCTTCGTTCTCCATGTCTCTGTCCATCTGTCCCGCAGTCAGTCCGTCCTGTCTGTCGCCTGTCTGTCCCACAGCACTCGGGTTTATTTTTCTTTGTTTCCTTCACAAACTGGTCTCCCAGCATAATATTTCAGACTTGCTTTGCTGCTTATTTGGAGTCCCGCAATGGTTAGCTCATCTCTTGTCTTTAGTTTTTACTCCTTTTTGTTTTGACTACAATGTGGCTGCAGATGTAAAATTGATGATATAAGGCGCCACCTGGTGGGGAACTAATGGTACTGCATGACAAGGTGTTGAGGACTTTAGTTTTTACAAAATTCCTCATCTTCTAAATTAACCTTGCATTTGTGCTCATCTTACTTAAAGACGAAGCCATGAAATTAAATACAAGTCCTTTATGCATCTACAACCTGTCTTCACAGTCTTTTCCAGGTTCCTGTGTGGTTGCTTTCCTCCTGTGTTACACTGAGTTAGCCTCTATAACAGCAGCTATAGCTGAAGGAGGAAGAGCTTTCCTTTCTTCCAGAGCCCACACAACTTTAATAGTAGTCGCTTTCCTGCCTGATGACAAGATAATGAGCCTTTTTTTGAACACTGGAGGCTTTTGTTAAACTTATGTTTAACAGCTATCTGCTGCCACGTGCTGGTGTGCAGGAGGGAGCTATTTTAATCTGCATCTTTGTGTCTAAATAGACTGAACTGTGAGATTTGACAGTTTTATGAGTGTTTACTTGGCTTAATTTAAGATTTTTTTTAAATCACCACAGCAAGTAATATACTCAGTACTCGGAGTTCTTTATTGCTTCCAACGACTGCAGAAATTGCATTTAATACAGAGGTGTTGACTTCAATGAGCTCTTTTTATTTGCCTCTGACCTGTCTGTAGGTGAGGTGAAAAGACTCTACAGCACCACTTCTACTGTCATGCTGGAAAATGTAAAACAAAATAACATTATCTACTTGTTCATTGTCAAAATAAAATCTGTTTGCCTCACACAAGTTAAAGGACACCTCAACAACATCTGAAGAACTGCAGGCCTTACTTGTCTCGGTTAAGATTCAAAACCCTGAAGAAGGACTTTGGTCCTTGGGCAGGACAGTGATTGAATTGCTCAAAAAAAGCAAGCTGAAGGCTCTGGAGTGGCCGGATCAAAGCCCAAACTCAAATCTGATTGATGTGCTTTGACCTTAAACAGGCCTTTCATGCTGGAAAGCCCTCCAGCGTGGCTGAATTAAAACAATTCTGCAAAGAAAAGTGGGCCAAAATTCCTCCACGTCGATGTGAAAGACTCGTTGCCAGTTATCGCGTTCGTGTGATTGCAGTTTTTGCTACCAAGATGATTGTGTTTTGGCTCATCTAACAAACACGAATGGAAATGAATGAGGAAAACAAAACAGAAAAGCAGGTTAGGAAAAAAATATCATTAGTTGAAATTTGTAGAAAAGCCCAAGTTTGTAATTGTTTTAATAAGTGAAAGACGTTAACTTTGTTTAAACTTTGTCTTTCGGTGGGTTTTAAGCAGTTTGTGGTGGAACAAAAATGACCGAGGTCAGTGGGTAATTTCGTCACACACACGCTCTTTAGTCTGTGGATGCAAGTCCAATAAGTCGACTTCCTGGATAACTCCCACAGTGCTTCCTCTTCCTCCAGCTGCTGTCGTCCTGACCTGACTCTGGTCATCACTTTTTCCCTTAAAACACCCACATAACCATCATCATGCATTCCTGTCAGCTCTCATTTCTTTCATATGTAAAGTAGTAAGTTTGAGTACTAACGTCATACCTTGTATTGGTTGTAAAAGCTGAGTACTCTCTCTCTCGCTCTTTTTTTATACTTATAAGTCTCAGTGCATTTAAGAAGGTTCATTAATCAAGAAATATTTCTGTATGACCTTTCAAGCCTGGAGCTACTAATGCAGCAGAGCACTGTTTAATGAAATGTAGAAAGACTAATAATTTCAGAGCACACTCAGTAGAGTGTCTCTTCCTAATTGAGTCTCCCATGATGGGAATTTATATGAAACATTATTTCTGATGATTTTTTTCACGTCCTCCTCCCACTCTTTGCCTGTGGATATGTGATTATGTGTCATCATGAGTGTAATTCTCCTTTATTTTGTACTCTCTATGGCAGTGTTGTTGCATGAATTCATGTGCCCGTTTGTGACACGTCATCAGATATGAATCAGCGCCACACAGTGTGTTCAGTCATCACTGCTTACCTTTGTTTCCTGATGGTGTTCTAATGCATTTCCACCTTCTTTTTTCCCCCTTCAATCTTTTGCAGGTGAAGAGGACGAGTTTCCCATGAAGCCTCTAGGGCAGCTTCCTCCTGAGATAGCCGTAGCGAACCATGTGGCCAACGGTCAAAGCCACGCGGAGCCAGCCGAGCCCCCCAGGGAGCCAAGTCCTCTTCCAGAAGCCCAGCGGGACAGCCGGCCCCCGAGCCGAGCCCACCGAGAATCGCTGGAGAAACGGATCCGTCACCACAAGGGGGACAAAAGGGAAACCCACTCCCGGGGGTCAGGTGAGATCTCCAATGAGCCACAAAAGCAATCCACCTCCACCACACCGGAGAGGGGAGGGACACCACTGTCAGCCCCCACCCCAACGCCACAGATGACCGCTGTAGATGGAGGAAAGGCTCAGAGTCACGCCATCGCAAACCACAACTCGAACGCAGCGTCTAGCTCCCGCAGAGACATGATAGGGCCCCGGTGGGTCAAACCCTCTGAGACAAAGCTAGAAGCTTTGCGGGAAATTCAGATGAGCCGAGGGCCATCACCGGCTCCTTCCAGCCCAGACGACACCGCTCAGCCCCACCGCCGGCCACGCTCCAAGGGCTTCATTCCCAGTGCCGACCGAGGCTCCAACGCCTCCCAGTATGACAACGTACCAGGGCTGCCTGAGCAGGACTTCGAGATCCTAGAGCTTGAGAAGCCTCCGTCCAGATTGAGGCCCTTTCGCAGTGAGATACCCTACAATATGTCAGCCCTGCATCAGGGCAGCCCGAGCCATGGGTCCAGCCTGGCCGGGAGTGTTGTCTCCATGGCACCCGGGCCTAGAATGGCCAGACAACCTCTTCCTCCTCATTTTTCCCACAACAGTCCTGTAAATGTTCCGACCGGCTACCCTGAACCCAAGAAACAGTTCCATACCCCACCTCAGCAACCCTCCCCAGGCAGGACTACTACTGAGGTTCCCATTCCACATCCTGCCCACAGTGTGGACAACAGACTCTATGCTCCGCCCTCCCGATATCCTGTACCCTTTAGTGCATTGTATGGAGAGCGAGCGTATGCCACCACCCAGCGACAGCCCAACAGCTTCTCCCCAGATAAGACCCTCATGAATAACACCTTCGCCACCTACCGCAGGCAGCCGACGCACAGCTCTGCTCGCAATCCTCGGATCCCCAGGCCTCCTCCGGAGCTGGACAACCAAGGGAGCTCCACTCCCATCTACCTGCAACAGCTCACCTCCACAGCACAGGTCTACAGGTTCGAAGGGCACCAGCGGGGTGAGTCTAACCCGCACTACCTGCCAGCTCAGCAGGGTGTAGATGGGCTCCAGTGGGAGCCAACGGAGGAGTTGCCCCCTACATCCCCAGGTGGGATGCCCCGCTCGCCCAGCTTCCAGCAGGCTCAGATGTCGCCCCTCGCAGAGTTCACCTTCCCCGACAACCCGGACGCCCTGCCTCACTACCGAACCCAACTCCAAGAGCAGCAGCCTGTGTTACGGCAACAGCTCCCCCAGCTGTTTGGAGGACCACACTACAGGCATGCACAGGAGGCGTTTGCCATGCAGGAGTCCATGCTGCTGTGACAGGACGATAAGACGACACACTGTAAAAACTAAAAGAAAACTGAGGCGTAGTCACCAACACTGTGGTAAAGACGAGCAGTAGTCCTAGCTTTGTTAGGAACCGGCTTCTATTTTGGTTCTGTTGTCGTTCGTGTGTGAAGTACTGACCTCCTGACTGTCACGCTGCATCGCAACGTTGCAGGACCCACCAGCCGCTGATGTTTTTACTGATCACTTTAAAAAAAGATTTTAAAAAAACTGACTGAAGATTTAATTTTATTTTTGGATGTAAATCATTAACAAGAGGTGACAGAATATAAATATATCTTTTAGAGTCTGATATGTACAGAAGATTTTTTTTTTTTTTTGAGTTATCGGTAGCAGGGGAATTTTCTCCTGAGAGCCGATTTATTTTCCATCTTTATTTTTTTATATCTTACTCTCCAGATATGTACCGTAGAGATCAATTAACTCTATATGCTTGTGAATGTTATTTTTAAAGAAGAAATTATACTATGACCAATGGTAGAATTAGCGAACAGTGCTACACGGGTTACCGTATGTCTTGATTTCCATTTCAGTTTTTTTTAAGCAGGTTTTGTTAAGAAATGTTTTAGAATCTTGTTCTTTGGTTTTATCCATTCTCTGTAATATTTTTTTTTTTTTTTTTTGCGTTTCTTCTGGCAAT
>VUQR01011872.1:101540-112848 GCA_015108515.1 Hemichromis elongatus
TAAATTGTTTTTTTTTATTAATTTTTTTTTTTTTTTTTTTTTTTTTTTAGTCATTTTTTTTTTTTTTTTTTTTTTTTTTTTTGCGTTACTTCAGGCCAGTCTTCTTTTAATTAATTTCAACCAGGCGGCTCATCATATACACAGCTGATTTTTGAGGGCTAATATATACATTTTTTTTATTTTATGGCTTTAAGTTATCTTAAATGTTATGTAACCATTGATAACACATTTTTTAAAATTGCTGTGACATAGTTATCAAATCTCGAGCACGTGGAGTCCGAGATGGTTTTAAACTACTTTCAGTAGGAGGTTGCTTAACTTCATTATGTTTTACTACTTTCAACAATGTCACATCCACTGGCATACAGTCATCTGGCGCGCGCACACACACGTCACAAATGTGAGTCGCACATTTTACTCACTTGATTGCTTTTCATACTTTGATGTAGATGCAAGTACTCTCAAACAGTACTAAAATACTCTTCTTTACATTCCCTCAGACATCTTTGGGTTTTGTTTTAGTTGTGAAACAACTAATTACAGTCCATTCTGATACTTTGCTTAATAAAATGATGTGGGGTGAAAATGAATTTTTGAATTTGTCTTTAATTTTGTTTGAGGTTTTTTAAAATCATTTTTAATCAAAGGGGGGTGATATCAGGGCTTTTTAAATATATTAGGATGAAGTGCATGGAGAAACACTGATTGACATGCTTATTGTAAAATATTATTGTAAATGAGTTTCCAGTATTGCGAAAGCTTCCAAAATACCACACTTCCTGGTTAATGGAATTTCCGGGGCACACCAAAGGGGCCACAAGTTTTACTTATACGACTATAATGAATATTTTTGTTTAGCAATCAGCAGTAAAAAGAAAAAAAAAACAGACTTCTGTCACGTAACGATCACATAGCATTGCCTTTTATTTATACAGCATTCAGTTAGTAAAAAAAGCCAAACGTGAGCAATGGCAAACCCCAAAAATGTAACTTGTAATTTTAAATTCTGATTCACGTCGATGCTCTCGCAATTTAACACGTAGTGCTGGCACTTTACTCCACTATGCTCTGCATATGATCAGCCCTCACAGCTGACTATCATGGGCTATCTAGGAACTGAAGCAGTTGACGAAATCAAATGATCAACTAATTGTTTAAATGATACTTACTTCACAATTAGCGTAATTGACTAATTTCAGCCTCTTGGGTGATCGTGGCTCAAAGAGTTGGCAGTTCGTCTTGTAGCCGGAAGGTGGCCGGTTCGAGCTCCGACAGTCTCGGTCGTTGTGTCCTTGGGCAAGAAACTTCACTCGTTGCCTACTGGTGGTGGTCAGAGGGCCCGGTGGCGCCAGTGTACAGCAGCCTCGCCTCTGTCAGTGCGCCCCAGGGCAGCTGCGGCTACAATGTAGCTCGCCATCACCAGTGTGTGGATGACTGAATAGTGTAAAGCACTTTGGGGTCCTTAGGGACTAAGTAAAGCGCTATACAAATACAGGCCATTTACCATTCTTAGTTTTGTATATTTCTGGCCTTTATGAACCATTACATATTTTATTACTGGAAATATGAGCACTGATGCATTTCCTGACATTTTATAAACTGTTTAGACAAGAGTGACGCAGGACGAATGGAAGTAGTTTATTGCGGCCCTGCTCTAATCAAAGCCGACAAGAATATGAACATCAAAGCTAATTTATACCAAAATAAATACCAAGCTGCTGAAGGCTTTGTAATAAGAGCTGGTAGGCTACCTGACATCAGCATTCAGCGGCTTGCTTCCATGCCGTTATTGTGCATCTTTTTGGATAAATTAGCAGAAGAGGCCGTGTGGGATGTCTCAGGAACATTGCTGGATAAGCAAAGGATGCTCGCCGTCAGGGCTGTAAAGGTTTGTGCAAACGGGTTAACAAATCTGTGGTTGGAGAAGCTGAAAGAGGCACCTGTGCTGCACCGAGATGTTGCTTTGAACCCAGAACATCTTAAAGCGCAGTCATGTTATTTCAGTCTGCGGTTGGAAGCAGCTAAATCTGTGAGGAGAGCTCAGAATAGGAATCAATTCTGGATTGATCCGAGAAAACCTTAGACTGTGGGGGAGGTTTGATATGTGATTTATTTTATTTTTTAACATAGCTGCTAAAATGCTCTCTATATGTTTTTTTTTTAAACTACAAAATGCTATCACCTACTAAACACATGCTCACACACAAAGCTTAGATACTATCAGAGTACGTACATGCCTCTAGAAAAGCTTGGATTAGTTGACCAAAGAAAATTATGCTGTTTTTTTTTTTTTTCATGTCATCTTGCAAGTTATTCATCAAGCAAATTAGCAACAATGTTTAGGTACACGATGCAGTCAAAGTAGCTTCAATGTGATGCCTTTTTTTGCTGAGAGGTGTATGAAACAGAGATTAATAGGTTAGCGAGACATGAGGAAGGTGGCCCTCCTCACCAGGCTGGAACACAATTATGTTCAACACATATTCTGTTCTGAGTTTTGGTCTAAAACACAATGGAAGTGATACGTTGTTCTGTGGTTTGTTGGTTTTTTTCACCTCATGGAGTGAACCTATATAACCTCTTTTTTTTCCCTTTAAAATAAATCTTCAGGATAAACCTTAGTTCATTTGGCACCAAATACTGAAAAAGGAAACCATCACCCTCAGTCTGAGTGGGTCATTTATCAGCAGAAGTTGGCTAATTCCCAAGCTGAAGAAGCACTCGGAAACCAAGCATCCCTTCGGAGAGAAGCCTGGCCTACGTCCAGGCAGCAGTACCATAGTTTACAATCAATTTTGTTTAGGAAGTTTCCTAAATGAGTGAAGACACCCTGAAGTATGCGCATGTCAGTCATAATCAAAGCTGGTCAAGCCCTCTAAATATTAAGGAAATGTACTTGAATCCTGTCGTTTATTCCATCTCAACTGAATAAATGCAATACCATGCGGAAATCAATCATCCTATTAACAACAGCCTAATTTTTCTGCATGACAACGATCCCAAACACACTGCCACTACCAGAGAAGCATACCTATATAGAAAAACACAATGTCTCCGTCAACGACTGGTCTCCCCAGAGCTCGGACCTCAACATTACTGGAGCAGTATGTTGTGTCTCCATGTATTTCTTTTTACAACCCCACCCATACAAACCTGCCTTTGCTCGATTAGAGCTGCCTGGGTCAAGTCGCCTTAGCATCACAATTTGGATTACGTCAAAATCACTCAGATGCTCACTCTCGCCCATTTCTCCTGCTTCCAACACATGAGGTTCAGGGACAGACTGTCCTTCCTGCCTGTTATATCCAACCCTTCTGACAGGTACACCACTTCAGTCACATCACCTATCAGTGGGTTCTCTGTCCTTTCCCTTTTTAAGTTTAAAAAAGTTATAAGATTAGCCCAACTAAAGTTCGTATATGCTCCTATATATGAACTAATATATGACAAACACAACGACGTTGTATGTAGCAGGTTTATCAGAAAAACTTCTCCAAACACGACATCCCAGTGTGGTTCAGACCCAGCAACACACTCAGACAAACACTGGTTTATCGCAAATATAAAACTCCTAAACACAAACTTAACAATGCCCAGACCTTTACATTGGAGAGACCAAACAGACACTTCATAAACGCATGGCACAACATGGAAGAGCCACATGGACAAGAATCCATACAAGAATTGTCCATCCGCATCTAAAGGACAAAGGTCTCACAATTCACTGAAGGTCACCCAAATCCTTGGCTTATTGTGACCTACACCTGTTTTCACACCTTGGCCCTTGTGATTAGGTAGAGGATCACTAGGGGTTCAATGGTCCCTATTGGGGACACTCCCATAGGGCTTAAATCTGGGACTCGCCATCATTTGACCTTAGAACTGAAGAATCATCTCGGATGAGAGGTGAAACATCTTCAAGCAACTTAAAGAAGTCCAGTTGCTTTTTTTCCAGTCTCCTAAGACTACGATTACCTGGATGACGAAGAACCTTCACTGACATATGTTCCCATAATACTTGTTTTCAACACACACTTAAAAAAAATGTTCTCCATCATATTAAAAATCACAGTGATTTTTACATCGACTATTTCAGTCGCCTTGATTCATTGAAACTGTTTAAAAGGGCAATTTGTTGGTTTTCGTGGGTCGTTTGTTTAAATATAGAGGCTAAGAAAATACCAGAAAAATACAGTTCTCATAAAAATTCTCAGATAGCTCAAGAAGAGCCACATAGACAGGAGCCTTAGAAGTTGTGTATGAAACACTAGGTTGAAAGTCACACAGCTGAATCTTTTCATTACTCCACATTAATAGTAAGGTTCTCATTTGCAGCTGGCGCTTCACTTCTGAGATGAACACAATTACACCATCACATGGCCATCTGGTAAAACTACACCCTGACACATTATTGTCTCAGAGACTACTTGCTCTAAAGAATTTAACATACAAACAATCTGAGAATTCTGAGATTAAAGTCAGAATTCTAAGAAAAAATAAGAAAAAGACACGCCCACTTATTTTCCCAGTGGCCCTAATCATCTTCCATATATAATTCTGTTATTCCAACATTAACCAACTTATTTACCGGTGCTTCAGTCAATTTATTCAATAAAAATGCTCTAGATTACATCAACTCGGTAGGTTTTGGATTTTGCAAAAACGTTTCTACTGTGTCTTCTATGAGGACATAGAGGACTTAGCAGAGAAGGGACGCTTGAGCCACCTACTGTTTGTGGAGTCCGGGAGATGACTTTGTCTGAAAGTTATCTCCCCATTAGAGGGACGGGGATTTGTTACACTCGACTTGTCATAAATGACAAGTAAATGTTAACTGCCTAGAAAATGTTTCTGTTTTCCCCACTATTTTTTATGTCTTCCAAGTTTTGTTTTGTTTTGGTTTTTTGATGATAAAGAGTTCTTCTTTATCATTTAATTCAGCGGTCCCCATCCTTTTTTGCACTATGGACGAGTTTAATGTCAAACAATATTTCCACGGCCCGGCCTTGAAAATGATACGACCAAGAAAGAAGTTGGTAAATATCATAATAAACGCAAATTCACTGTGTAATTTTGTAACTTTATTAGCAGCTTCCTCCTGAAAATGTGCCAACAACAACGAGAGTAACATCCTCTTGTCTGCTTCTAGTCGCTATGGTAACGTATACATATTTGTTTCAAAATAAGACACACGACTACAACACGGGAAAAGACTCAGGGAAAGTTAACAATAAAACCCATAAATCTCACACCCAAGCCTCAACTCTCGCGGCCAGGTACCAAACAATTCACAGACCGGTACCGGTGTTCCAGATTAACCGGCGTCGCAGATTAACTAGCGTTGGTCGAACAGATGTGTGGTAGACTTGCTTTTCAGGAGCTGCTACCGACAAACCAGCAAATAAACACTAAATCTTTCATCTGTGACATTTGTGAGGTTACGTCAAACACACTCCGTCAGTCTTGTTGCTGTTTACCAACAAAATGTATAAAAATGTCGCGAGTTTACCTGCTGATATTCTCATGCGCGAAGCGATCGCGAAAACAGCAAACAATTAACAGCACGCCGATGCTGTTGACAGGACAGACAGAGTAAACCATCAGAAGAATCTTGTCTTCGTCTTCGTTCCCCCTGTACGTGTTCCGATTTCAGACATCACACATCTGCACCTGGTTCTATCACCACGTTTCAATTCGTTTCATGCACAATACATTTGTAACTTTGTTTGTGTGTCTTGCAAATAAACCTGTAAACTGAATGAAATCTACATCAGTAGAAAATGCCAAATTATATACACAAAGTTATAAAAATCACCACTCTTGTTGTTCATCAGGATTTTACTATTTTTACCCATAACAAAGAAATACGTCTTGAACAAATATTGACACGTCAATATTTCACTAGTGTTGTAACATCACATGTTGTTAGCATAGTCTGCCTGTGTCTTTTCTCTGGAAATGAACATTTTGAGCCAATATAGGTAATTCATCAACAGGGCTGGAGAGAGTTGGTAGTTATTATTCTGTATAAGTGTGGATTTAATAAACATTTGTAAGGAGATGTGAATTTGCAGCAGTTAAATAGTGATTAGTCATACACAGAGCCAGTGTGATTGAGTAGAGCTTGTGAGAGTGTGTGGATTTCAGAAAGCGAGTGACTCGTATGGAGTGAAAAGACTCAGGTGTGTCAGTTGGTTTGTCATCTGTAGTTGAGTGTGGAGGAGAGTTAGAAACGTTTACTTTTAATGCTAAGTTAAGGAATATTCATGATTTAATTTCCAAAACTTCCATATGATCTGCAATTTGTAGCAGATCTACTGACTATCACGTAGCAGCTGGAGCAGTCTCAAATGGAGGTGAGTCCACTACTGCCCCCTGTGGCCAGGTGCCATAGCCTACTACTAGATTAACTTGTGACACACATCTGCACCAGCTTCTACAACAACACTGAGTAGAGGCTGAGTGGCTGCACTTACACTGGTGCATTCAAATCTACCCACAAACATATTGAAAGATGCAATTCCATCAATGTGGATTGTCAAGACTAAAACCAGTCGTTAGGAAACTGTTGCAGAGAAATCTGCAGAATCTGTACATTTAAACGTGTTTGGTTGCTTTGCTGGTTTGTCGGTAGCAGCTAATGAAAAGCAAGTTTACCACATCTGTTCGACCAGGGCCAGTCAATCGGCGTCGCCAGTTGATCTGGAACACCGGGGTGGTTTGGCTATCTCCTCTGCTACAGTAAAACTTGCTTTCACAACAGCTTCACTTTGTGATTTTGCTCTGGTGAAAATCGTCTGCTGAAATGTCACATTCTTCTTTAGCTCTTCTACTTGCAACGTCTGTAAACATGTATTCAGTCTCCCACCGGTGCTGAAAGGCTGTTTTCAGAATTAACCCTTCGCCATTGTGAGGGGCTGGTTTGACTTGATTGTTCCCAGGTAGCCTAGCGTTCGGCAAGGAGGATGCAGTGCTGCTTTATGGGATCTGTAGTTTGTGTGTTATTAGCGCCTCATATCCTGTGTGCTCTAAAACAAAAATATGACCACAGAAAGGAGGTTTTACAGTCATTCTTATACAGACTGTTTAGCCAAATGAGACAATTAAAACTACTTGTTGGGATGTTTTGATTTGTTTCAAAGACATATGAAATACAACTAACTGATGGTAGCAGAACCCTGACTGAAATGCAGACTTTCAGCTTTAACTGTTCAGGACCAGCAGACATTTAGAAGATCATGTATAAAAAAAAGTCTGTAATTACTAAACAGTTAAAGCTGAATTTCTGCACTTCAGTCACATCTTAATTATTCACACCAAATTACTTATGGACCTGTGTACATATGCACACACAGTCAGATGGATGAGTGAACTTGAACTCATACCAAAGCGACACTATTCCTCGTGTCAAGCATGATCCAGGATAGGTGATTTACTTGTCTCCATAAATGTGTGTCTGTTCTGGAAAAACAGAATATACAGAAGAAGAAAACGTGTAGGATTCATGGGGTTGCAGTGCAGTTCTCAGCTATGAACACAGAGGGGCAGTAATGTCATTTTGTTCATCAGTGGCTGATCTGTTCAGAGCAAGAGCGCCAAAATGTCAGATTTGTTGCTGAGATTTTCTTTCCTAATACATAAATAAAGGTCAAAGCAGAGAAACAGGAATAAAGGGAAACGGACAAATGCTCAGGCTTCACAGGCAGGTGTTGAACATATGAGCTGGGAGCTTTGTGGGAAAACATTGGGAGTAAGTAAGTTAAGTGCAAGTTTGTGTTTTGTTTTTGTTTTTCAAAAAATCCCACCAGGTTATCATGTGTTGAGTGCAGGAAAGCAACGTTTTGTTAAATTAATGATTCCTCTAAATCTAAAAACAAATATTCACTAATAATTTGTACATCTGTGCAAGGGAGTATGAGCACAGCAGAGCCCACTGTCTGTCAGGAGTTTAATGGCAGATGTGCTTCCAGTTCCTGTGAATTGCAAGCAGGAGGCTCCTCTGAGTAAAGCTTGCCACATCCTTGCTTCAGGCAGTTGGAGGTGTGTGTTTGTCAGTTAAACAGTTTTCTGCTGAGAAACATGCAGACAGGCCTTCCTGTGATGCCTGAATAAACGAGGACGAAAGCTGATTAATCCTCTGAAGCTCTTTTGTCTCTCGGTATGAATGAACATCATCGCAGCTGTCTCTCAGAAACACTGATTTATATTCAGAAAACAGAAAATATATATTGTTGTTCACAAAGCTGCAGATTTAAAAATTTGAAAAGGACTTGTGTTTTTGGTCCGAAAGACAGAAAATATCCGGTGAGCTTTAGATCTTAGAGAAATTACCTTGTTGAGGTCAGAGCAGCCAGACTGCTCCGAGCTCGTCACATCTCTGAACGCACAACATGTTGAACCTCGAGCTGACAGACGACAGCAGCACAAGACCACACCACGTGTCACTGTTAGCTAACAGGAAATTGAAGCTACAAACATTAGACAACAGCATCATATCTGGGATTAAGTAGTCTTAAGAGTCTTTTTGAGTTTTCAGGTGGAGTTGTGGGCTCCTTGATTCTGCCTGTGAGTGGAGCCGTCCTTCTCATACCTGCTCTGAAAACCCTCATGAACCCTTTCACCACCATGGGGTTGTGTCCCATCCCTCTATAACCTGCTCTGTACCGCCTCTGCTGATGTAATGGGTTTAAACCCAGACAGTGGACCTTTGGACTTGTGTACCTGTAAGGAGGACTTTACCTGTCTGCTCACTCACTCTTCCTGAAACTTGCCTCCTAAACCTCAGTCGCTCACACCTCCCAAGTGAGGCTGTTAAACCTTGTAAAGCCTGAATCTTGACAACAACAAAAAAAGTCAACCTTTTTAAAAAAAAAATTTGAGTCTTTTTTAACCTTCTGACAGAATTCAAAAAAGAAATTAAATATCTCTTCTTTTTTTTACTAGCTTAATTTTTTTAATCACTTTTTCTACATGTGGCATTTTTGTGCAATTGATTGCCGACAGTATCAGAGGATCTACGTTATAAACATCAATAATGAAGAACACCACCACAGTGCGCAAAATTTTGGATTTAACCCACAGCGGCTGCAGATATGTGTGCTTAATACAACAAATCAGATTACAAAACAACAAACTAAAATAAAAGTGTTAAGTGTAAAAATGAATTTTTTTAACCAATGGATTGCTGTGGCCAGTCTGTTTTTGGCTGTCATACCACACGTCAGGCTGGAAAAGGAAAGCTGAAGTCTCGCAGGTATCTGTGCCACCGTGAAGCTCTGGCTTCAAAGATGTCTGGACAATCTCATTTAACTCTTGGGTTGGCTCGCCATCCAGTTAACTGGAACTGGAGAATCTCTACTGGTCAATAGAGCCTTGCTTCCAACCGGGGTTCCTCTGTCAAACAGTTATTTTACCAAATGGAAAAAACCCTGACCCTACAACCAGATCACATGATCCATATGGTTACATACACAGTAGTGAAGCAGTGACAGTTCCTCCTAACATTGAGCATGCACAGGGAGTATCAACCAGTTAAGTGAACTTTAACTCCATCAACCTTAGCTGTTTACCCAATGACTGTATTCGGCTACTTGGTCGAGGGACTTACAGTTAATACACAACTCAAAGAAGAAAAAAAAAGGAAATACATGAATTTACTTAAAAAATAAATAACTTTTACACACATACATAACTTAGTCAAAGGAACATTTAACATCAACAGAAATTACTTAGTTTCAAAGTAAAACAGTTGCAGACACTAGCCATTTTGTACATGTGTGCACAAACACTAATGCTGCTAGCATAATGTAATTGTTAGCTCAGCAGCTGATGGACTCTCAATCCCACTAACAAAGTCAGATGTTTAAATTTTCTGACATTCTGAAAAACACCCAATGCTGCAGAGTCGCTTCCAACCCCAACAACTGTGCTTCAGTAACACAGCAATTTCTTCTGTTGTGCAAACCTGAACACAATGGCAGCTCCGGCAGGTCACGCAATCAAGATCAACAGCAAAGGTCTCAGGGGGCTCACTCCTGATTGGCCAATTAGACCGCAGTTTTCGGGGGGGGGTTTAAACCAAAAAGATATGATTAAGCTATTTACATCACAAATCATCAAAATGTACTTTGTACTGCTTGCTTTCCACCGCTAGTCAGCGCTACAAAGGATGGCTCTATCCAACACTTCAGGGAGTTTCAGACTGGTGGTGGTTTAATGTAGTGGAGGATATTTGACCTCTTTTGAACCTTTGAATACAAACTGAACATCATTTAAACAGTGCGGCCTACCTGAGTATTGCTGCTGAACATGTCCATCCATTTATGAGCATAGAATACAAAGTTTTGATGCTCCATGTCACAAAGAAGAAATCATCTCAAACTGTTTTCTTAACTCAAGAAACTCAAAAGGCCTGCACAGTCACCAGATCGCAGTCCAAAAGAGTACTTTGGGATGTGGTGGAAGGGGAAATTCATATCATGGATGCACAGCTGGAAAATCTGCAGCAGCTTTGTGATGTTGTCACGTCAACATAAAAAACTCCGAGGAATGTTTCCAGCATCTTGTTGAATCTGAGCCATACAGAATTAAATCAGCTCTGAAGCCAAAAACGGGGTCAAACCTGGTACTATCAAGATGTACAAACCCCCAGATCTGAAATCTAGTACACAATGGTTGTAAATACTAGTTTTGCCAGATTTAGTTTTATGAGTGGGGCAGAGCACAGAATAAACCAAACTTTAGGCAAGTGAGTGGTTGATCTGATTGGAAAACCAAGTACGGGGCTTTCATGTGGTGGCAACTTGTTAAATCACCATGTAGACATTCCCTAAAACATACATAAAACAAACATACCATGGTGAGCTGACGAATCTTAACAACAAAGCACCCACACAGAGATTGAGCTTGCTGTTATACTCCAAGCAGAAAGGGTAAGCTCTTTATTGAACACTTCAGCTGTACTTGTAGCAGCAGTCTGGCGGGGAAGGAGCGACTAGTAGGTCTAGCGGACATGCGGTGTGGAAGTTTGCCGGATAACTCGGAGCCGGTCAGTTAAGTCAAGCAACAGACCTTTATTCATTAAGACAAGCACAAGACCATACAAGCCAGGTCTCCACGGCTCTACACGGTCCGTACATACATGCGCAGAGATCGGTAGTCACCAGTGTCAGGCCGTCACAACGGTAAGGTCTCCTGAACCTCTTCTCGTGCAGCATGTAATGGCTGCCGCTATACTCACACACAGTAAGAGACTCCCCCAGCTACTACAATAGTAGGGCAACCCCCCCCCCCCCCCCCTTCAAAACCC
>VUQR01011872.1:120497-132021 GCA_015108515.1 Hemichromis elongatus
ATTACTTCAGTCATTACATGATTAAACATTCGGTAGAGTCCGTGAGCTCGCCATCCTTTGAGTCCTTATGTTAAAAACAAAATCCTGTATTTTAGCATCCATAAGCTCCTCCCTCCGATCCCTCCTCGAGGTCTGGCGTCAAAGGTCAGTGACCTTATTCTCTAGAGCGGCAGCGACCTGTTGAAGGCGAAGCGTGAGCTGTTTGTTCTGGGCTGCTGGGTCCTCGTCCAGTGACTGGATTATCTGAAAGAGATGAAAAATGTTAAACTGAAGCACATTTACGTCAATATATGTAAAAGGGTATTATTGTTAAAGGGAAAAATCATCTGAGTAACAACAACCAGCTGGGAAATTATTCTTGTGCTGCCATCTAGTGGCTGTTTTATCCCAGAATTTAAAAATAAATGCATCGCTATATTAGAGGCAAATATATTTACTGGTTTATGCCTAAACTTAAAATTAAAAGTACTCTGTGCCACACTCACTTAAATCAACTTTAAAATACATTTATATAGAAGGTGTGGTCACGTTCACTCTAAAATACACCAACACATCTCATCATTTAAGTCGTTATCAGGGAATATGACAGATTTAATGGAAACAGGGAATCTTTTCTAGCATCGCTCTACCAACGGTGAATCTGCCTGGATCGAGAGTGGAATATTCCAGCGGTGACATCACACCAAAGGGAAACCTCAAACTTCAATAAGGGTGTCATCATAAAATAATCTAACGATACATTCCATGATTAGAAATAGTATGAGTGCGTCTCAAAAGACAAACAACATTTATAAAGAAGCAGTAAAAGAGATCCGAGTCCAAACTTGGGACATTTAGAGGCCTGTCATTAATGAATCCAAATAACTTTTTTTTTCTTCAGTGCCTTTACACTGTATGGCACATTTGGGTTCTCTAACCTCTCCGGCAAACATTTTTTTGTTCTTCTGTTGTTTTAAAAAAAAAAGAAAAAAAAAATGAGACACTGACACATTGTGGTGGAGGCATGTTGTATACAGAGCTTTGAGCGCTCCAGGAGAGTAGAAAAGTGCTATAAAAATTAGTCCATTTAACAAATGGCTCACCCTGAACTCCTTTTAGCAGGAAAGACCAGCAAATGTCTTAGTCTGCATGACATTTGTGCAATTTTTACATCTATTTTTGTAAAATGGTGAGGAAATGTTCATCTGCTCTTGTTTCTTGCCCTGTTGCACTTTGTTGTTTCCAGAATCTTTCTGTAAGTTACTGGATGGGAAAACGTTTTACATGTTAGGGACACAGGAAAAGTTTATTATTTCTGTGCACACAGGTAGATAAACTGAAAACAGCAGCTCTCACCACATCGTAGTACTTGCTGGCGAACTGGTACAGCTGATGTAAGGCCACCTGGGTGTTCAGCTTGTCTGTGTGTTGCTACAAAGGAGAGAGTATGAGCACATGTTCAGACAGTTGCTGCATCGACTTTCAAGTCTTAAGAAACATTTTTCAAGCTTTGCACTTTATAAATACTCTTGAGGTTAATTAAAATAAATGGATTTAAATATGCAAGTCTTTACTGGATGGAGCTGCTCAGGATTCAACCCATGTTCATATGTGTAGTTTAGCAAATAGTTAAAAATTGACCTGCTGTATCTTATATTCCATATTGATGCTCTACACTGACAGCCACTTCATTAGGTACATCTCTTCAACTGCTCATTATGGCAAGTATCTAAATCAGCCAATCACATGGGACCATGTAGGCATTTGGATGTGGTCAAGATGACCCATTGAAGTTCAAGCTTATCATCAGAATGAAGAAGGTGATTGAAGTGACTTTGAACATAGCCAGATGAGTCGGAATATTTCAGGAACTGATGATCTGACAGGACTTCATCACATAATCGTCTCTTGAGTTTACAGAAAAATAGAGAAAATGAGAAAATGTCCAGGAAGCAGCAGTTCTCTTAGACAAAAATGCCCGTTGAAGTTAGAGGAGAATCAACAGAACTCTTCCAGCTGATAGGAAGGCAAGGTGACTCAAGCAACCACTCGTTACAACCACAGTATGCAGAAGAGCATCTCTGAACGCTGAACATGTTAATCCTTAGAGCAGATGGGCTACAGCAGCAGAAGACCACACCGGGTGGTGCCACTCCTGCCATCGTGTCAATGTAGACGAGTATCTGTGAGGATGGTTTGCAGCACCTTGTCGAATCTGTGCCACGAAGAATTAATGCAGATCAAAGGCAAATAGAAGAGCCAACCCAGGACTGTCAAGATGTACTTAACACAGTGGACAGTGAGTGTATATTTAATCTTCACCTGTTAGCTAGTTACTATAAGTAGTGACAGTAACACTAACGCAGAGCAGCATCTAAATCTGGGGTGTCAAACTCCAGGCCTGGTGTCCTGCAGGTTTTAGATTTCACCCTGGGTCAACACTCTGGAGAACTTCAAGACATGTTGAGGTAATTTAGCCATTTAATCAGCTGTGTTGGATCAAGGTCATATCTAAAACCTGCAGGACACCGGCCCTCGAGGCCTGGAGTTCAACACCTGTGATCTACATCATTGGTCCAGGAATGAAACATGCAACAAAGCACGAATGGCTGCACACAGAGGTTGGTTCATACCCTGGACACCTCAGCGAGGTGTGTGTTCATGTCCTGGTCACTGACTGGAACCATCTGTCTGATGCCCCTGTAGTAACTGTGGAAAAAAAACACACAGTCAAAACAAACTATCAGGTAATTTCTGTGAGTTCATTCAGAAAGAATCATGTGTTGGATCATCAGATGGCTGTCCTGATTAACCCGTGAGGATAACTGAACTCCATAAAACATCACTTTCAAGATGTTTTATGCAGGTTCAAGTGTTGGTCCACTTTTCAAACAGCCTCAAAGCTCAACAGCAGTGATTTCAACAAATACTAGAAAATCCAAGAGGACTGAAGTAAACATCTGTCAAACCACACCGACAAGAGCCATCAGTACAAAAGAAATGGTTAGCGATGCATGAAAAGCCCTTTGAGAGCTCATATTATCATAAAAAATACATCCATACATGCTGCCATTTTTTAAATTTCACTCTGCATTTCAGCCAAAACACCGTTTCATACACAAGTTTCCTCTGTGAGGATATTTAGGGGTTTAAACTCACTCGTCAACCATCTTCTTGTATGTGGAAATCTCTTTTGCATAGAGAAGCTTGTTGCTGGGAGACTCCTGCAACCAGAGAGAGAGAGAGAGAACAGATGTTTGTATTCACACAAAAAAAAGAAGCTAAATTTGATGAAAATGCTCTCCTGGATGTTTCTGTCTGCACAACATCATCACTGTGTCACGGTCTATTTTACGCTGTCGTAATGAACTCCTCCATCAGCCCGCCTCCTCCTCATCAACAAATGCGAACATGTAGCCTTTGTTTTAAGAAAAACACTCAAATAAAAGAAGATTTCCCTCCACCTCTCATAAAGTTCTCGTCACAACGTAAGTGTGCACAGAAAGCATTTTTTTTTATATACCGATCTAAAATGCCACTATTGGCTGTAAACACGGACGCCCCGCCCACCTAAAGTTCAAATTGTGTGGTAACGAGGGGCAGCCAATCAGACGAAAGCTGGTTTAAAAGATACATGCTCTAAATGTCTAAACAGTCTTTAAAGCGATAATAAAGAAAGATGTCCACAGGAGGGCGACAGAGAGCTGACAGCCCATAGTGTGACTTTACTCAAGACTTTAACTTCAGTGTATCTGTTGTTGATTTGACAACTATAAATTACCCGAGAGAATTTCTGGTTGCTTCAGCAATCACAGAAATCCACAGAGCTGTCATTAACAAACTCTAAATGACAGCAAAAAGTTGACATCGTCTGACTCTCTAGGTCTCTGAGGTTCCTCTCTTGTGTCCAAAACAGAAATTCACTGAGCTGGTAAATAAATGGTTTAAAGTAGCGGGAAATAGCTGAAATCACAGAAAAAGCAGCAGGTAATTGTGGCCGTAATTGAAAAATAGCCCAGACACACAGCTAATCACGCCGCCTCTCTCTCAGAGACATGCACAGGGTTACAAACATGGCGCTCTTTGAACGGCCGGACGCTCACCCTGCTCAGCTTGTGCTCCGTCTTGGTGCAGGCATCCATGAAGGTTTGAGCGATCACGTGCAGCGACGCGTCCACCACCTCCGTCACGTGGACGTCGAAGATGAAGTGAGGGTTTCTTAGGATGTTCACCCAGAACCGCATAGGCAGGCTGAGGACACACACAGACAAAGTCACGACTCTGGAAACGTCATGAAGTCCTCCACACACTTAAACTAGTTTAAGTTGAGAGACTGAGTCAGTCTCCACGGACTCCCATTTTAAAAAGACAGCAGAAACAAACAGCCGGATACACAAACACTGTGGGTCTCTTTAGCTTATTTATCCCTTCACAGCACCTGTACAGGTGTGAATTTCTCAAAGCTCACCTGTTTCTATTTGGGTGGTTTTTGATGTCTGATTATTTTATTATTACGTTTCATCTTCTATGTAGTAACTTTGTTTCTCTTTGTGCTCTTTTCAAGGTCTCATGGCTTATTGTTTTTAGTTGGTGTTGACGTGTTTGTGGCATTTGTGTCTCATTTCAGTCCTTTTGGATGTCAGTGCTGTGATTTGGATGTCTATTACCATCTTGTGTCTCTTTTTAAGAATTTTGTGGTCAATTCTTTTGCCTTTAAGTTGGTTTCGACCTGTTTATAGATATTATAAGTCTCATTTGTGTAATTTTGTGCCTCTCTGTGGTCCTTAGGCTGTTTCCTTTTATCATCCTGGATGTGTTTGTGGTTAGTATGTTTTATACTCGGTTATTTTGGATTTCACAAAGGCAATTTTGCTCGTCTTTACGTAGTTTTGGATCTTTGGGACCATTTCATGTTTCGTTTTAGTACGTTAGCTTCTCTTTGTGTTTATCTTCAAACTGTTGTGTTTAATTTGAGTCATTTTGCATCTTTATGTGGCCGTTCTTCATCTTGAAAGTCAGAATTTGGTTCCATTTTTGTAGTTTTTGCCACATTAATATTCTTCTTCTTTCCGAGATTATTTTGCATCTCATTTTTGTTGGGACATGTTTCTTTGCAGCTCTTCCTGGAGCACTTTGTAAGTCCGCTCAGCAATAGTTGGCCAAAAACAAGAATTTTATTTCTGTGCTAAACCAAAAAATTAAATTTGCCAGAGTATGAGCTGAAAATGTGAAGCTCGGCAGGCGGAGCAACGCTTACTGTAGTGGACGCTCAGTTTCAGACTTCAGGATGTAGCCGACGCTCCATTTCCCTTTACTCCTCCGTCTCTCCTTTCATCCCCCCACCCTCATTGCCTCCCCAGACCATAACCTCCATCAATAATTCAGCAGAACTGATAAATATTTCATTTACCAACTTGTTCAGATGTGTGTGTATGTGTGCCTCTCTGATGATTGGCAGCCTTAGCTCAAGGCCAGTTTGAAAGCAGAGAAGTTTTGGGTTTAAAAAAAAAAAAAAGGAGAAGGAGGAAAAAAGCAATCTCTCCATCTCTCTCAGTTTCTCGATCCTTCTCCTTTGTCTCTGCTCCGTCATCATTTATCCGCCCTGATAGCAGCCTGTCAATTAAATCAGGCTTTTATGTTGTCCGCGGCCCGATTTAGAAGTGACGAGGACATAATTACTCCCTCCTTTGGCTGATGAAGTATCACACACACACACACACACACGCACACACACAGAGCAGTGAAGCAACATAATTATTTCTCTTAGCTGGTTTTCTTCACAGGTTGTATCTCCAGCTGAGATTCACAGCAGCTTTGAAGACAAGCTGAATCAGTTAGAGTCACATATCAGCCCGTCTGAGGTCTTCACTGACACCATGATCCACGTGAAGCTGTCAGAACACTTTCAGGCCCACGGATCACTCATTCAGACGTTCTCTTGTCGCCCGCGTTTAAATCCCACGGTAAATGATATAATTAAAGTTGTCAATTACCTGATTAACCTGAAGTATCTCAATTTTAAGTTTGCCTCCTAGACCCAAAACAGTGGAAGCAGGTCTGCGATCTCTCAGTTATCGTCTTCAAAGCATCAAAATATCGATAAACGCAAATACCAGTCAGTGAAGATGCAATAAGACTATTGGCAACCAGAATACAATCAGCTGGCAACCAGTTGAGTCGAGTTCCCTTTTGCACACAGACATGTTCCACAGACCTTCACCAGTCTGTCTGAGGTGGCACGCTTGGTGCTTTTTGTGAGTCTTTGTACCTGTTGGTCTTCCAGATGTGCAGCGTCTCCTCGTCTACGTTGTCGTGTCTCTGCGCCTGCTCGTCCAAGAAATCAAAGAAGTATTTGACGGCTGGAGGGACGACGGAACTGGAGCACAGCACGCTGCGGAAGAAATTATCCACAAACTGCTGCAAAGTGCCCTGTAACGCACAAAGACACACACAATGTTTTAAATGTATCTATATAATCAGAAATAGGACACTTTAGATTAACAATGTCTAAAAATTAAAATGAGTGTTCTGGTCAGGAAAGACAACAGTGCAATCAACAGAATTGCATCAGCTAATAACACAAATACAAACAGAAAAAGCCCACAAATTAAGAGATGCAAGGACTCTCTCATTCCTGCGAGACATGACAGAAACATCTGCAGTGAGACTGCACAGCTGTACCTTGACAGACAGAAGCCTGGTCAGGTAGATCTCTGTGATTGCTTTGGTCATCGCTTTGTCCTTCATGCTGCCTCGCTTCGACTTCCCCTCGTCAATTTCATCCGCCTGTCTCACCAGGTGGAAAGTGTTATCGTCCTCCAGCAGGGCGTTTTCTGCAGGTGAGACAGGACTGCATGAAGTTGCTGTGTAGTTTTTTTTTTCCGTTCATGTGCAATTAAAAGTTGCAGAAAAAGTGTGTGTTTGTGTGTACGTACTCTCTTCGTAGCTGTCTTGGTGCTGGTGAAAAGATTGCGTGTGCAAAACTCTGGACAGCACCAACGTGGCGTTGTCCCGAACCTGTAAGACAGGAAATCAGTGAGAAAACTGAGGGAAGTGATGATCTGTCTCACTGCAGTGTTCTCAATAAACGAATTTAAATGTCAGAGGGGAGAGTGGACTGGAGGAGTGTTTTAATTCCGGATGGTTTTCGTGCAGCGCGAGTCTCGAGAGGCTCGGCATTTATCTGCGCTTCCACTTGTTGGTGATTTTGGTGCAGAAGTAAAGGTCTCAGCTCAACACTGAGAAACGGACATGATTAAAAACACCCTGAGGGCGCAGAGGGAACACCAACTCGCTCAGGACCCCAAAATTCCTATGAAAGAGTTGAGGGTGTACTTAGTTTTTTACTTGCCTATTGTTTACTTACCTATGTGAAAAAGAAAAGCAGTTACTGCTCTAATCTATGCTAAAAGTGCTGTGCAAATACATTTTGACCCCCAAAAAACATACAAGGCCAAGCAGGATACAACGAAGGTAAATAAAATGTGACTTGCGTGTTTTTAGCTGGGCGTCGTTACCTGGAGTCGAGTGTTACACAAGTTTAAACGGCCGCAATTATCTTTGTATCTATTAAACGGCGTGCTGCGGGGAAAAGCCTGTTCTAAGGTTTATTGTTTAGCACCTGACGGCTCTTTTTAGCTTCTCGTCCAAACACTCTGCGTACTATTTCACCCGATTTTGTTTATTTTGAAAAAATCTCTACAGGATCTTGAGCTTTACTGTGAAAGGTTTATGTGGAAAATAAACAAGCGGACGGCGGAGCCACGCGATGGTTTTACCGTCGTTGTTGCTAACGACAACACATCAAAACTGTCAATTGTCCGTCCGTAGTGTGGTTATACTAAATAAAGGAGAAAGCGAAAACTTTAAAAAATTCTACCGTGACCACCAAAACAATGAAAATATATTGCCGTGAACTGTATTTTTTGCGACACTACAAAACAAACGATAGCGTAATATGAAACAATAGACGTTTTTATATCGTCATCCGATATATATCGTTATATCGAACAGCCCTAGTTGTGCGTTTCTCTGAGTTAGCCCTGGCGACATATCCACGATGTAACCCGAGTCTGACCCAGTGACAGCTGGGTCGGGCTCCGGCCCCACCGGATAAGCGCTTAAGAAGACGGATGGATAAAACATTATAAAAGGTAACATCTGAACTGATTTAGGAGAAGATCGTTTTTCTGTGAGCCTTGTCTCCTCAGGCTGGTTCTTTCAAAGCTCAAGAGTCCTGCCATAGATGGGCAGTAACACAGTAATAATATTATTCAGCTAATAATATAAAAAAATGTTTTTTTAAAATGATACCACACACCCAGTATTACCAAAGCATTCATGACCTCAGTGCGTGTGATGAGCGTAAATGATCCTCCGGATAAGTAAAAATTTTTGGGACAGTTTTTTCTTTTTTAACCGTGTGCAAACTGTAAGGCGTCACGAGACAAACGAGTAATTCCTGAGTGTAGTTGGACTTTTTTAAACGGCTCCACTGCAGCTAGGACAGTTTCATTCCACTTAGATGGATTAATCCTTGTTTGGACAGGATCACAGCCGCAGAGGTGGGAGGTGCAGCATTGCTGCGCTTGCTTGTAATTGACCTCATCTTTACAAACAGCAGTTTACCGGTTGGTAATAAGACACTCAGCAGGAAGAAGGAAAAGGGGAAATGACACAGGGCTGAAGTGGGCACGTGCAGCAGGTAGAACTCACATTGTAATGAGCCAGTGTGTTGAGCCTTTTCCAGCGTCCTTCCTTCTGGGATGTGAGGTCAAGGTCGGACAGGATCTGACCCGTGGAGCCGGGACGCCACTCTGCAGGGGCAAGAAGAAGGAAATTAACATCCAATTTACCATAAAAGTAATGGTTTACTAACCTGATCCGTGTGTGTGAATCATTGTAGGTACAGTGGGATATGCTCCGCTGTTCAATAGGTGGGACAGTACTGGATATTTTTGATATGGGATGAGACTAAATCGACACCTTGCAGATGGTTCCGATGGTTTCTTACACACAGTTAAGGAAAAGGAAAATATGCCCACAAAAATCCTGATTGGATGATCCATCAGCCAGACAGATCGACAAACCAAAGTGAAAAATCACAAGGACAGGTGACCAAAGGGCCGCTTGGCCGTGACAGATTACCATGTTAGCTACATACGACTAAATACTCCACAGAGAAAGAGGCAGACTGATGCTAATTTATCTTGTTAACTTGGAAATGGTCCCTTTGAAAATGGGAATCGTCTCACAATCAGTTGCTGTCTTCAAAGCAACGTGGTGCGAGACAGCGATAGCAGTCTGCTAACAGTCTGCTAAGGGTTTGTGAATGACTGTGCTCAAGTTGGCAATTACATGCAAATTACATTTATTTGTAATAACACAGTAATTAATTGTGATGAAGTGTCACGTTTAACTAAGACGTTCAGAGTCATCTTGTAGATGTAAAACAGAAATGACTCCGCACATAGTCACAGACGAAGAACAGCGATTCAGCTACAAAATGACACACAACCGTGTTTTTCTATATAAATGTAACCTGAAAGCAACCAGCTGGTCACCAGCAATACCAGTCCCTTACTGCAAAGAGACGTGTCGCAGACGAGTTGTGCTCACAGATTCAGATTGTTTGCAACATGTGGGCAACCTGGTTGTTGCACACGTAACCTCCGATCACCAGAACTACTTGTAATCACTTGCTAACGAAAGAATAAATAAAATAAAATGAATGTAACAACTGGGCAAAACACTGATTTTTCCATCTCTGCCACGAGGTTGTGGTGCTGTTTTTACCTGAGTGCTAATGAAATCAAACACCTGCTGAGGCGGTACAATGTAAATTCAGACATTTTTGTAAACATATTCAGGCTGCCTGTCAGCAGCAAACAAGCAATAAACACCCGAATCCACAACCGACCCATTTAGCTCCCAAATGGCCTTTTGAAAAGCCCACAGTGTCATCAATTACCTGACAGCAAAACAATCAATCTCAGCAGATACAGCGCCCATCAGGCCGACCCAATCTAGCACCAGCTTAGGAACAAGTCAGCGATAGTTAGCATGTGGTTAGGTGATTTTTGCCATCTTTGTAAGGAAATTTGGGGGTGAAAAACCTCTGACAGGCACTCACTTTCAGAAAAGCACTTAGCAGGAGATCAAATGATTATCATCAGTCTGCATCACACCTCTATAGCAGCAGCATTACAACCCACTGAGGTCCGGGGAGAAGAAAAGCGATTCTGCTTTGAATCTTGTGAGATTCCAGCTGATAAAAACTCTGCTGCAGTGGATGGGAATGTAGTGGTAGAAAGGAAACATGCTGCTGAATATTACAAGAGCTTTACATCTTAAAACTTGCTGTTTGAATTGATGAATTATTCCTGTACTTTCATACACAGCAATAACGGTTTGAATGTTTACACAGCAAACACTAGAATGGCTGTTATGTGTGATTCAGCTGCAGTCGCAATTCTCTTTGGGATTAATGAAATCCTCCGTCTCAGGATGCTACGTGGTATTTAAGGTCAACCCTGAAATCCAGCTAATCCTTATTCACGCCACGTCTCACTTCTCTTATAGAAGCCTTTTAGTGGCCTGACAGGTCAGTTTAAACATCACTGCAGCTTCATGCTTAATCTTTACAATCAAAGTTAAAACATCTGGATGCGTGGTATCTGCAGGGAGGGACGATTAAAAGGAAAGAAACGCTTTTTTTTAAAATAAAAAACCTGCATCTGTTTGAGGCTAATGTAATGTAGAGGATGATCTGTTTTATTTTTGCAGTACTTAAACTGTCAGTGAAATGCAAATGTGAATCATTATTAACTGGCGACGAGTCTGTTGGTCCACTCTTCTTTACAGAAATCTTTACAATGAGGGGTTTTCCAGCACAAACAGCCTGCTTGACTTTGACTCGGCCACTACAGAGAATTTTTTTTAACCATTCAGAGGCGATCTTGCTGGTGAGTTTCAGATCATTGCTCCTCTGCCATTTTTGCACAGTCTCTTTCTTATTGCTGAATCGTGATCTCTGACCTTAACTGAGAGGCCTGTAGTTCTTTAGATGTTGTTCTGGGTTTTTTATAACCTCTTTGATGGGTCATGATGAGCCCTTGGAGTAATTTTGGTCGGCCAGTCATTCCTGGGAAGCTTCAGCACTGCTCCGAGTTTTCTCCATTTGTAGTTGATTGTGTTCACCGTGGTTCACTGGAGTCCCAAAGCAAGGCTTCGTAACCTGTTGTAAGACTTTCCCATCCGTTTCTTAACATTGTGGCATGATTGTGTCGCTTTTTGAGATCTTTTAGTCTACTTCACTTTGTAAAACAGGTTATATTTGAGTGATTTCTGAATTCAACTGCTGTCATAGTACCGTAATCTGATCTGGGTAGGCTGTAGACTGACAGCTGTTCCAGCTGTGCATCTCAGGAAAGCACACAAGTGAGGAAAACAGGACTTGTTTTAGTAACATTATAGTTTTAAGGTCTATCTAAAGGTCAAAAAAGTCAAAAAAGCTAAATATTCTGTACCTGATATGACCCCCCCC
>VUQR01011872.1:135040-158502 GCA_015108515.1 Hemichromis elongatus
GGAAGAAGAACAAAAAAAAAAGGAAAATCCACTTCAAATCTTCAAACTCACGTTTATGAGAAACGTTTTGCTGTTCAGCAGGTTGGAGAACTGGTTGAGCGCCTGAGCCACGGTGGCCCTGCGGGCTTCTGGGATTTGTAGTTTCCCCGTGATCATGGGGTCGTTGGCGCCGTCCTTGGAGGGCAGGAAGAAGTTTCGGTCGGTGTAGGTTTTGTAGTCCAGGAAGGGGATGCGGCCTTCGCTCAGGTCACTGGTGTGGTCTTCCATTTCAATCATGAGATCTGACAGAGACGAAAAGAAAAACCATCACAAAATGTGTGAAAACACGTTAAAACAAGAAGTAGAGCAGGAAACAATGGATTAAGGCATAAGGAATATTCTTTTCTTCATGTCTTGCTATTTGTGTAAATATAATGAAGGCTTAGATCACACATTTCAGGTAATTGGTTTATGTACTGATCTTATCACAGTTTCAGGCAGCTTTTCTACTCGACTCTTTATGATGTCAATAAGAGTTGGCACTGCTGACATTACAGGTACTGGCTGTGAGCACAAGTCCCTCCCTCTTGTCCATGAATGACAACCAATCAGAAGAAAGCTGCCTTAAATATAAAGGAGCCAAGATAGAGGATAAACTGAAGGCTTCACTGAGGGTCAGGACAAGATAAAGAAGCATTAGTTTGGAACTGAGAATCATGCTTAGCTACTCTAGTGAAGTCCACACACTTGACTGTTTATCTCTTTATTTAAAATATATTTGATTTAGGTTTTAAAAAATTTCTCATGAGGCAACTTTGGTAATTTAGGACCATGGCTCCATGTTTTTATATATTGTGTACATATGTAGTGCATTCACTTCATTTGAATGAAATCATAATTTTCATTTTATTTGAACCCCACGTTGCAATGACACTCATGTAGAAAGATTTCCAGCGTAAAGTTGGCTGTGTTGGTGCATCAAATGCAAACTGAATGGTAAATAGATTGGTGTTACAGTGTGTGGGATTGGTCTTATTGGACACTCAAAGCACATTACATGAATTCAAATGCATTTTTCCAGCAGTACCAATTATAACTTCAAGGAAGCGCCATCCTCAGACTACACAAATCGAGGTGGCTGCTATTTAAAATGTTTAAAACGTGGTCTTTAACTGGTGGTGGAGGACATGGCCATGAAAATCTTTGGCTCAGAGAAACAACAGGGCTTTTAAAACTATCAAAAGAACAGAGGGCTTACATTTATGGGGAAACTAGTGTTAAGTTTTATGACTGCTTGTTATGTGGAATTTAGTATGAGGGGATTTAATTGGATGGAGCAGAAACATACTTGGGTCCATGACTTAATTGGCTCAGCTTACCGCTGGATTCTTGGATCATTAGAAAATCCCTGCTTGATAAATAAGATCTGAGCTTAAGGAAAAAAACAATTCTGATTATTCTCAGCTGCAGACGCCTTTAGTCAGACTGCACTAACTTTTCCATCCGGGAAAAGGCTTTGGAGGACTGGAAGAGGGCAATAAGATACCAGTTAAAGTTCGAGACAATTGTAGGAAAATTTACTCAGGAGCTGTAGCATGGTAGCCAAACGCTACCCTGAGTGCTTTATGCTTGTTTTTTTTTCGCTTTGTTATGTCACCTTTTGTCACCATGGATATCATTAGTGCGTCTCTCACATCTGTGATGATAAACCAATGTGAAGACTCCCATTAATCAGCACAAGCTAATTAGGCAGCTCTCCTGTATAAACAAGCTGTAATTGTAATTAAGAAGTGTATCATAAACAAATGGAAACACCACACTTCTTTATAGTTTCCACGATTTTTACCTCAACACGGTAGATGTTCAAAATGCATATTTAGAATTCAAATGGCTGCAGATACAGTGTGTAGGGTTTGTTAGTTTAAACCCACTAACCTTCCATTTGTAACTCATCTACAAACACCACGGCGCTGGACCAAGCATGGGAAAAGTTCATCAGCGACTCGCACTGGAGAAACGCTTTGCCTCTGTAGGTACTGGGGGAAGACTTTCAGCCACTCAAAGCTTCAAGCTTCATCAGAGGAGTCAAATTTTCATGATTTTCTTGAACCAGTGCAGTAATTTAAGTGTGTTTTTGTCTCTGTCTTTATAAATATGGACACCTGGCTGATATTCCTGCTTTCCGGGCCTGCTGACATAAACAGGGTTCTTTATCAGGGGTCAGATGAAGCCAAAAAGTCAAAAGTCAGCTCTGTACATGGAAGTTAGCACTCTTTCTGCTGCTTGGCTCGGCCCTCGCTGAGCTCTGAGTTTACGGCTGGGTGCAGTCAGTAAAAGAGTCAGGTGTCAACATTGTAAAGTAATTAAAGTAAAGTAATTAATGAATATCTTCTTTTACTGTTAGTGCTTTCAAAATGTCCATCCATTACTTTCTTTTAAACCCTGTAAAGCTCCACCGCCATCCTTTCTTCCAGAAATAAGAACAGACTTGTACAGTTCTGAAAATGCTGGATATTTGCAGAGACGCTTTCATTAAAGCCAAACAATAATAATAACAGACATGTACACCGCTTAAATGATCGCCCTCGCCACACACACCAGTCCTGTGACTTCGCAGCTTTGAGGTGAGGATCCGTACCTGTGAACTCTTTCTTGCAGCGATCTCGGACGCTCTCCTCCAGGTTCTCCAGCTGGTGCTTCACCTTCTCATATTCCCGTTCTGCCTGCTGACTCTTCCTCCTGTCGGTTTACAGACACACAAACACCAAAAAAGCAAAAGGGAACGTGTTTATCGGCACACGCAACAATTAATTTGTCTGTTTGACCTCATATTTTTCGAACCTGTAGCAGTAGACTGACACGGCGATGAACAGCAGCATCGGTATGATCACCGCCGGGATGATTATAGCCAGAGGAATGTCCTCTTTTCTGGAGTAGTAGACCGAACCCACAACCCACTCGCCGTGGCCAAATTTCACCTGCAGGCAGACAAACTTGGTCCTGAATCTGCTGCTGAACCTGAAAGCTGTTTTATATCTTCATTGTTGTAAACATTTCCTTCCATATAAGACTCAGTGGATTTACTTCTTAAACTCTGATGTATTCTTGTCCTACTGAAATGGTAATGTAAATGGCCTGTATTTGTATAGCGCTTTACACTACATTCAGTCATCCACTCACACACACATTCACACACTGGTGATGGTGAGCTACATTGTAGCCACAGCTGCCCTGGGGCACACTGACAGAGGCGAGGCTGCTGGACACTGGCGCCACCGGGCCCTCTGACCACCACCAGTAGATAACGGGTGAAGTGTCTTGCCCAAGGACACAACGACCGAGACTGTCGGTGCCAGGGCTCGAACCGGCAACCTTCTGATTACAAGACTAACTGTAATCGTCTTGTTGTCTTTGTGACTATAAAGACAACTCTTGAGCCACGATCGCCCCACTGAAGGCTTAAAACAAACCATATTCTTTAATTTCTGAGTGTTAACATGGAGAAGGTAAAACTTAAACCAGTGCATGAAATGCCTGAGATCAAGAATCTCTTTTACAAGCACACCCTGTGCTAAGATAGGCAGGGTTAACCTAAAAAGGTTAACATTAAAAGGTCACATGCTCACCACCAGCTCCAGCAGGTCGTTTACTGTGTCTCTGCGCTGACGTTTGGATCTGGCTCTGGGCTGCGATAAAGGAGCCTCCAGTATCAGCTTATCATCCTGTACCGGTCCCACAGGAGAGAATGAAGAGTCACAGAGGTGAACTAAGCACATGTTTAGTAGTGTGTCATTATATAATACACAGATTCTGATAAACGTTCACAATTTTTTGGACTCCCAATAACAAAACATTAGTATGTTTAAAACATATATCCCCCCTGTTTTCCATACCTGATCATTTTGCAGCCCCTCAGATTGATCTCGGTATCCAAAAAAACCAAAATCTATAAATGAACAAGTTTCATTCACTTCATCAATTTAAAGTGCAGGAGAGGGGAACGGAAAGGGAGGCAGCAACGGCTGCAATTAGCATAATAATTTCTGTTGGTTTAATCGTTTTACACCCACTGCAGTCAATTAACTGCCTGTTTGCTGCTTTTGTTCTAAACTAGAAGAAGAAACACTTTCATGAAAATTAAACGGGACCTATTAGTTTCAATTATCTTCTTTAGTAATGCAAAAGTCTTGAGTCATCCCTCATTTCTTTGCAAACAAATACAAATGCAAGGCCAAAATTCAACTGTAATGAGCTTGAAATTCGATTTGGTAATGACGACCTTTATTCTTCAACAATGCTCGAGTTTTCTAAAATGGACTAAAAGTAAAAAGTAAATGAAGGAGTCTTCAGGAAAAGTTCTGCAGGCTTTTCGAAGGACATTCAAAGCTCATCTTTGGAGGTTTCTGCCATGTGTTCTGTTCCCTTTTAAAATGATCCCACACTGCTTCAACAATGCTGAGGTCTGGACTCTGGTGTGCTTTTACTGCATTAAGAGTGTGTTTGGGATCATTCTCATACTGAAGAACTGTTTCCTGACAGCTGCTCTTGCACTGAGACCATTACTGATGAGGTTTCAGTAAACAGTAGATGGAACTGACGCTGCAGATGTTTTTCTTTGCATCAGGTGTTTACTCGATTTTTTCCTGTTTCTTAAGGAAATGACTTTCAGACGTAGATCACCTGCTGCAGATGGGGGTTATTTTAAGCTCACTACCTCTTTGTCAAATATATCAAGATACACTGGACACCGTGTTGAAATATGGCAATTTTTCATTCAATAGTTCTTTGGGAATCACGTAGTTAGGGGAAGAATATTTTATGTCTGTCAAATTGTGTCATCTTGGGCATTTTTTATTGATTCAACTAAAGAAATAGAAACAAATCATGTATTTTGCAACAAGGGACTAGTAATAAAGTAACAAAAGTGCCTACAGATTTGATTCTTTGCTAAAAACACTGGTTCATCCCTCGAGTTAGCTGCCTTTCTATGCTTGAATGATTCACAGGTGAAATTGAAGATGCCGTGACCAACAAACATTCCTCTGAAAATGGTCAGGTACAAGAACTGGATTAAAGGTGAGCAAAAAAGCAGCCGATGCCCCCTACAAAAAAAACAAAAAAGGTGAAAGAGCTTTAGAAAGCCTGGAGAACTGGAAGACCAGGACCATTTTAAAAACGACAAGAAGTTCTGGCTCCTTGGAAACAACATAAAGAAATAAGGGATGACTCAGGTTTTTTGCGCAGTACCAAAACATTCTCAGAAACATTTGCATCTGTTTTTGGAAGCCAGCAGAGGGGCAAGAGGGAGCCCACAGGGATGGCAGGTCGTAAAGAAAAAGGGGCTAAAACGGCTTGTAAAAAAGATAAACAATCTGAATGATGCAAAAGTAAAATCCAAGTAGAGTCCACAAATATAAGGAGCAGGAATGTGACACAACAGGATGCATTAAGTAAAAGGAAACTGTGGTGTTTGCTTTGCTCATACAACAAAAGCAGATAAACCAGGAGGCAATATGTTTTAGCTATATTTTCACATGCTGCATCAGAACCAAAGCTTCGGAAGTTGTTTTGTTTTTGTCATCGTAACATCCTTGCAGTCTACTCATCGAGAGACGGCACCTTCACTGATTTACTTTCATGAGAACGCTGAATGGTTTCCAGAGTAGAGATCAAGCGTTGAGTGTGTCCTGATGCTGCATTTTTAGAAGCCTGTATGTCTGTGGGATGACAGACGTGGCAGACTCCTACTCCTACTCTCAGCTATGCAGTGTTAGACGTGGATAACACGAGCGTCTCATATCCCCACATTTCATTAAATGTGAACATCATCTCCATGTTTATAGTGTAAACTTATTATAAAGCCATTATAAACCATTCTCAAACAGACAGTGTTTACCTGCAGTATGTTTACGTGACACGAGGCATCTCCAACAAACGCCTGGGCCTCTGTGGCTGTCATTGCCTTGGAGAAACCCCAACCCTGACAAAAGTGAGAAAATGAGAGTGAGCTCCATTTACAGAAAAAGAGTCAAAGAGAGGATTTTAAGAGCATCTTCAGCAATCAGTGCTCACAGTCACAATGATGATGCCAGTCTCTGTGATGACGTTCCTGGCGAGCTCGTAGAAGGTGGGGTCGGAGTGATAGTTGAAGCTCTTCAGCTCCTCGATCACATTGTCCAGCTGGAGGTAAATCCTTAGAGACTGAGAGAGGGTTTCGTAACTGGAGTTCACTGTCGGTGAATGAAACTGGAGGACAGTGTCGTTCTTGCTCAGAGCCTCCTGCACAAACTAGACAAATAAAAGAAAAAGAGTGAAATTAATCAGAGTGAGAACGACCGAAGAATAGGCTAGGTGTGTTTAAAGCTCAAACAAAAGATTGGCTTTTCATAAAAATCTTCTACACTAGACTTAAAAATGTCACTTTTATTTCAGCTTTGGTTGCTTCAGAAACAAAAACACATCCGCCAGCTGATATTTTAAAAAAAAACACTGTCTAACGTTGTTTTTACTGAGCATTTAGCTTCTTTAAAGCCAAAAGTTCCCTGAGAAAGTGGTGGAGAACAAAAGAGGAGCTACAAGGAAATCAATATTAAACTTCAGATTCACCAGGGGAAGACAAATCCTCTCCTAACAGATAACAGGGCTGCCAGATAATTCCTGGCTGTACAACCAAGCAATCAGGTTGTTTCATCCTCTAAGTGTCCCATTGAGTCATGGCAGGTGTCTAATATATATTTAAATATTTGCTTTTGATCAGTAGCTGGTGAAAGCTGAGTGTGAGTGGTGGAGACCAAAAACAGAGCTTAAAGAGAGCGAAAAAAAGGCTGCCCTCCCTTATGTCTGTGCTTTCCCACATCTGTTGTGTTGGATTGTTGGATTTCTTTTCCTTACAATTTGAAGCCTCAAGAGATGATAACCAAACATGGACAAAAGTTGTTGATTCATTATTGAAATGGTGTCGGAGTGACAGCAGAATGTCGAATAAAATCTACATATTTAAATGTACAAAACCGACTCTCTTGTGCTGCCCTCAAGTGTACAAAAACCTCCATTACTGTCAGATTAAATTCAGCTTTTTCTATTTTAACCTGCAGTCAGTTTGATGGCAGTGAATCACAGCGCAGGTTTAACTTTTTCTTCATATTTCCTCCCCCTCACACTCTTTCCCATACTCCTCTTTCATCCCTCTCTCTGCCTCCCCGCTGAGTCTCCCTCTCTTTCTTCCCAGTTCAGACAGCAGCTTTTGATGAAGTGACAATAAAACGACTTCACCTCCTCTCCCCTGCAGAGAATCTTTCCTAAGAGTCTCTGTCACTCAAAGCTATTCAGCAGTGAAATAGCAGCATTGCCCCGTTCCCTCAGTCTCAGGATTTTGGCTGGTCGAGAACAAGCGGCAGATGAGGCTGCAGACTGACGTACATCAAGCTGAGACTCTGCATTTATTTAAAAACATCCTCACAGTCACACTGACTGCACATTTTGCCCGAAGTGATTCTAAAGAAACGTGGTTTTACCGTCTCTTGCGGTGTGATGTTTTCTCACAAAGATCAAAATATAAGAGGAAAACGGTGAATACTGAGCTATTTTTAGCAATTACTTGTTCATTTTAAGCTGCAGAACACTGAGCTGTCAGTAAAAGGGGCCACATATTGTAATGCTTTACTACTTATAATAAAGAAACACTCTACGTATGTCCCTTTTCAGACAAAGTTTACTCAGACACTACGGATTTAAATGAGCAGTTTTGCTAAAATCCAGCAATTCTGATGTCCATCAACATACAATGCTTCACATAAATGCAAATAAAATTTAACCCATATAAAATTTTGAAATGAAAGTAAATAAAAAAATTTTTTAAGACACACAGCAACAGCGTTAATTTAAAAGAAAAGATGAATAAAGAGTAGTTGGTCATTCATCTTTTCTTGTGGGAAAAAAATTTTAGTTTTTTTTTTTGCAAATTATTGACGATTCTTATTGATTATGCATATCTTCTTTGATTTGACACTCCTTTATTTTCACTAGTAGGTGCTCATGCTACTGTATTGTTATGCCTGTATTGGTACACTGATTTAAAACAAAAAAAATTGTTACAATATATTATTTAGCACTTTGCTAGGTGCTTATTAGGTATATTATCACTTGTTAGAGAGTAATAATACATCACACATAGTTCACCTTTAGTAGATATAAATTAGTTATTTCAACCTTCTGGGAAACCACATTCAGGCAATTTGTCTTCAAACATCTGCAGGACCCGCAGACAGATTGACGAAGACTTCTTAATAATTGCAGTCTAATTTAAAAACGCAGACATACTGCAAACATGTTGCACAAACTGAATCATTTGAGAGTCAGTTTGTGCCAATGAGCACAACTCATCCCAAACAAGTCTCTTTGCAGAAAAAGGACTTGACTCAACTACAACACTGATTGTATGAAGCTATATTCCTGTATGAAAGCAAAGTCTGCTGAGTGCCTTATTTGTGGATGCTTTCTGAATTTCTGTTTCAAATTTGAGGTTTTGGGTCTCTGATTGCAAGCAGGTACTGAGAATGTCTCTGCATGTTGCTGATCTGTCTGTTAATGTCCATATTACCACATAGAAACTACCAATTTTACCCCGTTTAATTGCAAACTGACTGTTTTCTAGCAATTTTATTGCCACCATGATGCACCAAAGACAGCACCTGACAGTGAGTGGACACACACACCTGATCCCCGTCTTCAAAGCAACCATTTCAAAGGCAACAAGACTGCAAGTTGATTTAAGTTGCAAGGCTGTCCCCAACCACTGCTTTTCCCTAGTGTGATGACACCAGCTCTTACCTCTTCAGGCGGTGAATTTTGTGAAAACTCATCAGGTGAGGGCTGGACTTTCATCACAGCTCTCTGGATGAGATCAAACCCGTTTCCAGACACCACAATCCTTCGACCACCGCTACACAAAAATAATAAAGAATAAGCATATAAATCTAGACTATTAGTAAAGAAAATAGAGCAGAGAGTTTACAATGTTCTTGAGTTCATCATCTACATTTGTATCAGGCGTCTCTTTGGGGCCTCTTACTCATACAAACAAGCAAAAATGTGCGTGTGATGTGACTCCACCCACCATAGGAAGCTGTCTTTGGGGTTATAGTCCGTGACCTTGGGGTTTTCCGAGTACTGATACACTCCTGGGATGTCTTTGGTGGTGTTCGTCCCGTATTTCACCGTCACTGTTAAGCGGTCCGATGGCACTTTCTGCACACGATATCTGCCGGTCTTACAGGTAATCTCTCTGCCGAATGAAAGGCTAAAGACGACAGAGGAAGAGTATGAACACAGACTGTCTCGAGAAACAAGAAAAGCAATGCACGGACAAAATCTGCAAAATTCATGGGAAACAGAGCGACTGACTTATTTTGTTTGTTGTATTTACTGATCTTGAGGAACCAAAAGAAAATATTTCTAAATATAAATGAGTGTCGGGTCCATCTATTCTCTTTTTTTTTTTTTTATGGTAACATTTGCATTTGACTTTACCAGGTGTCACTTACACTTCACAGGGAACTCCTCCCACTGTCACAGCAACGTCCTCTTTAGTCGCCGTGTCCAGGTCTTTGCCTCCGATGGTGATCACCGTCCCTCCAGCTGCTGGACCCCTCTCTGGCGTGACTGTCCTCGGTTCGGGGTCCTACACAGAAAACAGGGGAAAAAATGACCAAAGTCACTTTAATGGAAATATGTTGCAATTTTCATACAATTAGTGTATTACAGAAGCTACTATGTATGTACATATATTTCATATATTAATTTAATCCTATTTGTGTCTTACACTTACATTTCTAGATTTTGTCCATTTACTTTAGTAAAACATGTAATTTTTGATTTGGCATGATTCAGGCTAAAGTGATGTTATATTTTAGGCTACTCCAGAGAGAATATGTACCGAGTATTGCTTATTATCATATTCTCTTACAGTTCTTGTTACGTCACATTTGTTTCAGAGAGCAAACACTTGCTCCAGGCAACCCTCACTAATCAGCTTGTTCAATGCTTTTCTAACTCTACAGAAATGAACTTTAACATTAAAGGCCTGATATATAGCTTGTTTTTTGTTTCACATCTAATTTTGACCTTTTATATCCTTTTTTTTTTAAATGGGTTTTATATGTTTGTGTTAGATCCCTGTACTATTTATACACAGTTATAAACATACAGATATGCAATTCATGTTAATACAGTAATATGCAACAGGAGTCAGCCACCCCAATAATATAAATAAATAATAATAAATCAGCTGTTTATACCTAATGGCTTATTTTTAGTCTCTCTGAAGCTTAAAAAAAAGCAAAAATAGAAAAATAAAATGTTCAGTTCAGATCATGTTTGACTGGACAGGTAAGAAAATTATTTGCCTTCTTTTGTACTTGATATAATTATGAGAAGACTCACTTTAGGATGGATCTCAAATGAATGTGTTTATAGATGTTTAAAAAAAAGCCTGAAACTAGAACATGAGAACGAACGTCCACTGTGTTTGTGTTTTATTTACCGGTAGTTCTTTTTTGCTTTGAATAAAAAGTTGGGTAAATTAGAGCGATCATGTTTTAATTCAACTGTAATAAAAGCAAACAAGTGCACCTCATATTTCTATTAATGAACAACAAAATTAGCCCATTTATTTCCCAACTGGAGGTTTTACTGAAGGATCAAACAGTTAGAGGACAATTTACATCTGTTGATAAGAGCGCTGCGTTTATAAAAAACTCTCAGCGGGCTACGTAACTCTATAGGCTACTCCAGATGGCTGCTGCTTAAATGCCGGCACCATAAACATATGCTGCACCACCTGGCTGTAAGAGCAAAGCAGCAGGTTCAGGTACACCGTGTATGAAGCCACACTTTAGCTTGTTAACATTATGAAACCGACAGAGTGCCGGCTGCAGTCAGCGCTGCTTTAATATAACTGTGTTACTGTAATTGCTGAAGTTAGGGTGAAGAGTGACCAGTCTGACACGTTTATGTGGACACATCCACATAAAGATCCGTGTCATCACGGGGGCCACTCGTGGCCCACGTCACCCCTACTTGTGCTACTACTACTTGGCCCTTGAAGTTAGTTTTTTTTTGGTAGGGAGGATTTGTTTGTTGTTGAGTGCAATTTTTAAAATAAGTTCTTTAAAAAGCAAAACGTTATTTAATATGAAGGAAATACGAGTAGAGAGTACAAACGTGTTTAGGGATCGGCTGTGTTAGTTCAGTGAGAGAGTTATTAGTAAAGAAAACACGTTTCACTGGCAGTCAAAAACTAATGCATACGCTTAAGTCTCCATTTTTATTTTGTTAAATAAAAATGACAGCAGAAGTGCTGCCGCGGCCAGAAAGAGAGCACCAATTTGTAGTTCAATAAAAGGCTTCAGTTACTTAAGAGTGAGAAAAAAATGTGTTCACATTTTCCCTTTTTTCTTGTTATACAAAAACAAACAAATGAAACACTACATTTTTGGAAATATTTGTGAGCATTTTCTTGTTTTTTTGTTGTTTTTTTTGGGGGGGGGATACTTGAACACTAAAGTATCCCTCCAATGAGATGCCAGTGCCAGCAGTGGCCCACAGCTCATTTTAGTTTAACACCCCTGGACTAAAGCATCACATTCAACGAATTAAAGTTTTAGTCTGATGATGGCGCTACACGACTACAGAAATGCTGTAGAGGTTAAAACCAGCAGGTGTGACAAACTTCTTGGAAATGGAATAAGGCGGGGCTGAGCTTCAACAAAATCATCTTATATGAATATAACTAGAGTAGAAACTTTTACTATTTTAGGTTCATGTGCAACCCTGTGCTTGAATAAAGATGCATCATGTGACACGGCATCAATTCATACCAAATAGCTGAAACAGTGAAAAAAAAATCCTTCATTAAAAGTTACTTAAAAGTTAGTTAAAACCTACTTACGTTATAGTTCAAAAGCTTGAGCGACAAATAGTACTGAAAGTAAAACTATTGATTCATTAATAAGTCTAACAGTTATATATATACATACAATTCACTTCTGTCTTACCAAAATAATATTTTCCAGTGACAGAAATCATAAAACTCAGATCGATCGAGCTTTCTCTATTGCGGCTCCAATGCTTATGAGACTTTGGCTATATGCCAAATATAAAAATCTATGATGTCACTAACATGAAGGAAGAGAGAGTCTCCTTTACAGGTTGACTCCTTCGAGTAAGTCTCCGTGCCTCTGGGTCAATTTCAGAAGGACAGATGTTTGTATTTAATTCTTAAATCAAATTTTCAAAGTGCAAACACTTTTTTAAAGCTTCTGGAGAGTAAAATAATAATAATAACAAAAACAAAAGCTCCCAGATCCGTCAAACCGAGCAGCAGAGAGAGAGAGAGAAAAATAAAAACGAGAAGTGAAGCGAAAACTTAAACCGTGTAGACTTCATTATGTTCCAGCTGCTGTCCTGCAGGTACAGACGCTTTGATCTCCAACTCTAAACAGATCGTAAATTGTATGCAGCTCAATAAATCAATAACGCGACCCTGTGGTATTCAGGCAGCAGAACAACTGAGCACAACAACTACAAAGAAAGAAACTAAAAATCCGTGTCACGGCAGAGCTTCACCGTCGGGCGCGTTTTCTCCTTCTGTGCTCTGTGGGTCAGCTGGAGGGTTTCTGTTATACTGGGGGGTTCTGTACAGTCCTGACAGGACAACCAAACCAAGGGAAAACATTACGCTAAGTTAAATCGTATTTGTTTGGATGCAAGAAGAATGTTACATAAATAAAAAAGTATAAATATGAATCCAAAGCAAAGAAGAACTATAACATCCTCTAAATCAGCGTAGCACGTGTGCAGCTGCTGAGATTCACTTAAGCATTCGGCTCGTTGCTGTTGCAGATTTGTTCTCGCTGCTCTGGCAGACAGCGCTGCAAGCACAAAAATAAATATCCCCAACGACAGACAAACTCATAACAACTCTGCCTGGTTGGAAGTTGAACACACAGAGAAAACAGCAGCGCAGGAGGCAGCGGCAACTGAAGTATATATTCGGAGTGAGAGACAAAGGGAATGCAGACAGTTCTTCGCTTTAAAAGGAAACAAACTCCAACCCAGAGACACTCGCTGGGGGAGTTGCAGCAGATGGAAATCTGAACAAATCGATGTGAAATTAAAATGAGGCAGCATCAGGCTCATTCACATCAAAGGTCAGCATTTATCAGCTGCAGTAATTAGTCATTTTGTACATCAATTATAACCTAGATGAGCATCAGTCTGTTTTTGTGAGACACACAAACAACTTTAAAGTTTAGGACGAACAGCTCCAACCATTCAGGAGCATTTAATTCTCTTTATAACCATCTGAAGGCGTTTACTCTAATGTGACTGAACAATAAAGGAAGGAAGGATGCCTTTTTGTGATCCACAGGCTTTTGATGGTTCTGTCACTTTACACTACAATGAAAGCTGAACATGGAAAACTCCAAATGGACACTTGAAAGCTTCTAGTGCCCCCCAAAAAAGTCCTTACTCAAAGAAACTGAATTTTCATATTTACATATCAATGCGGACAGAAGTATTTGTTTTTTTTAAAGTGCTTCACGACTGCTATTACAGAAAGGTTTTCCAAACACCCTGAATAACAGCCTGCAGTTGTTGGTTGAAGTTTGAAGCCTTCATCGGGGCGATCATGGCTCAAAGAGTTGGCAGTACGTCTTGTAATCTGAAGGTTGCCGGTTCAAGCCCCGGCTCCGACAGTCTCGGTCATGGTGTCCTTGGGCAAGACACTTCACCCGTTGCCTACTGATGGCGGTGGCGACAGTGTCCGGCAGCCTCGCCTCTGTCAGTGCGCCCCAGGGCAGCTGTGGCTACAATGTAGCTCGCCATCACCAGTGTGTGAATGTGTGGATGACTGAATGTAGTGTAAAGCGCTTTGGGGTCCATAGGGACTAAGTAAAGCGCTATACAAATACAGGCCATTTACCTTTTTACAACAAGTCGCACACGTCTCCTGAGCAATCCCAGCTCGTTCTTCTTTGGTGAATCTCTGAAGCGCCTCCAGATGTGAAGGCCTTCTAGCATGGACCCTGGTCTTCAGTCCACTGCACAGATTTTTAATGTGATTCAAGTCGGCACTTTGGTCGTTCTTCACCAGGAGTGATGCATGTTTTGGGTCAATGTCATGTTGGTACGCAAAGCCACGACCCAGACCCAGTTTAGCTGCTGACAGCTTAAAGTTTTCTTTGAAAATCTTCACATTTCCTTTGTTCTTCACGATTCCTTCAACTTTTAGGAGATCCCCAGATGTACCTCCCCCGAACACCCAATAGGGTCATCCCCTAGTCCAGAACCCTTGCTTTAATCAAACGTCCAGAACGGCTGCACCAGGGGGGTGGAGGACTGACTGAGGGGAAAAGAGCCTGACGACCAGGCTGGCATGGAGGGACAGGAAAAGCTGAAGATAGCTCAGGCCCTGCCAGGTGGGGGGCGCTCTCAGAGGAAGAAGCTGAGGTATCCAGTCTAGTGGAAGGTGGATGGCCACGGCGGACGGCCTGGGCAGGCACAACCTGATGATCCAGAAGAACATGTGCGGGCTGAAGTCTGTCAGTGGCAACAACCTCCTGTTGACCCTCAAAGTCCAAAAGAAAACGCTTCCGGACCGGCTGAATAACCCTAAACGGCCCGTCATACAGTGGACGCAGCGGAGGCCTATGAGCGTCATCCTGACTTGGCTAAGTCGTTCGGGTGTCTTGGCAGTTGTTTTGGGGCCTTTGGACACATCTCTCATTAGAGTCTTTGTAATCTTCCACTTCCTGCCTGTGATAGGCTGATTTTGTACTGTGTGGCACTTTGAAATTCTCGGTGATACTTCTCACTCAGTTCCTGACACTTTTGTCCTGCTTTGTGAACTTTAACAATATGTTCCTCAAGTCCAAACTGATTTTTGGTTTTAAGTATGGTTCAATCAATCGCTGGCCAACCAATTTCCTTAAAATGGGCATTAGGAAAGTCTGTAGTTTGGACTTCATATTTATGAGCAGCAAAGACATTTAAAACAGCTTTACCCACACGGGATTGACTGAGAGGCTGCACCAGTGTTGACTAAACTATAAATGAGGATTACACCGAACTGTGAATCATGCAAAGCTAATCTAGAGTGTAAGTATATACATACAGCGATTAGTTTATAGATGTGAAAGTAGTTTTTGTTTTTATAATTCAGCAACATGTATTTGGGCAGTTATTTTGTTTTTTTCTGAGGGTAACTGTATGTGTTTTTTGTGATTTGTGACTTTTCATTAATCGATCTACCTGTTCAAAAAAAAAAAAAAGTCTGTAGAATAGTCCAAAATGTTACTTATAATCATAGTCTTATCCAATTTCACCTTTAACACTCCTAAATTCATCACATTTGAGAAGCTAAAAGGAGTCGTAACCTAATGTTCTTGTTCATGAAAAGCCCAACATCGTGGCCACGATCTTTTTTATTTTCATATTTCTGTGTAGACAATTAGACAAATCTGCAATGCAGTAATTTAAAGTTCCAACCATGAGCTGAGTGGTAGCATTTAAAGGCAGTGACGCACTGCTGATGAACTAAATTACTCATTTTGGTCTCAGCAGTTTGCTTTAATTAGCTTTTTGTCAGGTTAATAGAAACAAACAAGAAATATGAATGTGAACAGCGATATTCAAATTAAGCAACTGAGCTGAGTTCAAGAAACAAAACAGAACAGCAGGTGAAGCACATCCATTTTGATAATGTTTGTTTCTCCTCTCGTGCTATGCGAGAGGAGGGCGGCGGGGAAAAACCACTGGAAACTGAATGGAGTTTGGTGCGGCGGCGGTGAATTTGTATGCGAGGAGTATTTTCACGCACTGCTGCTTCTTTAGGGAGACGGTTTCCCTGCATCATACTAGAGAAGGGCTGTGCGCTTTTACTTTGTTAGAAATCTTTTAATGTTTCTGGGATTTGATCTCTGGGGTTTGAAGCAATTGTGTCAAACAAGGTTCGGTGTTGCCTCAGAGACTTTAAGAAGGTTTGCATGCAGTGTCTGCAGGTTTAACTACACCAGACTGAACAGTTGTTTTTAAAGCTTCCTGAAGTTGAACTAAGATGCTTTAAGACCGAAGATCAGGAGACAAGTCTACAGCATTTACAATAGCAAACTAGTGTACAGATAAGGCACAAGTTAGCCGGAATGTTACGATGCTGTATGTAAAGGAGCCGTCTGGTGTGTTTTAAGGGGGATTTATCGGTGCGTGAGCTTTGTTAATTGTCACTGTCTTAAATTATCAGAGGATGGAAAAGCCTGAAACAAGCTACAGGAGCATCTTTCGCTTCAGCTGCCTGCTGGCAGCACCTAGTACTTTCACATGTTTCCTGACCGTGTGTTAGAGGAAGGTCTTGACGTACCCGGTAGGTAAAAAAGACCTGAGATGTCCCAGATCGTTCTCCTTCAACTGTTATCTCCACCGGTCCGCTGTTGGTCCTTTCAAACGGGAGGTCCTGCGGTGGGTTTCGCTTCGCCGGGCCGATCTCACACACCACACTGCCGACAGAGAACAACAGAGGCCACAGTTCAGAAAACAGATAGAGGCACTAAATTCAAATAACACAGTGCCCCTCTTAAATCAACCCCTTAATCGTTCATTACATACGGAGATTACTTGCAAGTATGTAAGTAACCTAGTTGTGGGTCAGGCTAATAGATCAAAGCGGTCACCTACGGGGTAGTGTCTGGTGCAATCAACCCAAAAACAAGTAGACGTGCAGAAATACTGAGGTTCCACCTTTTTATAGATTTTAATCTGTAGCTATTAATTCATGTCAGCACACTGCCACAGGTGTGTGTGAAAGAGCTTCAGCTTAATGTGTAAAAGCAACAGGTGTGCTTCTATCTGCATGTTAACGAGGCCGCCGTGGCTCCTGTCAGATTACCTGGTCGAGACGGAGTATCTGTCCTCCTGGTGAATGCAGTCCACTCCGGCCACTGTGATCTTTTTGATGTCTTCCTTCTTTATTCCCATGTTGGAGCCTTTGATGGTCACTGAGATCCGGCCATTCAGAGGGCCGTACCGAGGGCTGATCTGGAGAAAGTATGAAAAGACTATTTGATGATCATAGATCATAGCCAGAGAGCTGAAACGCCAGAAACTGCAATAATACCAGAGTTACTGTTTCTGTCAATCAGCGACTCAGGCTGTGGGTAGAAACAGGTCTGAAACGTTCTTATAGAATACTGCACAATTAATCGAAAATTAACAATTTTGGCTTCCCACAATTAGGCAAACACTACTGAGTGATAATGAAATTGCAAAGTGCTCCTCAAATCACCAAATGATGGCACGCCTGCATGTGCCACTCACAGCACATCAGCTTCTGCTTGGCCAAAGTGACCAACAAACAGTGAGTAACGAAGGTTTAAGGGATGCTTCAGGTGAGCTGGAGTGTAAACAGTTTAAAAGTGAAAACAGCTGATTTTATTTTTATGATAAGTGACCTACTGACCAATGAATACGTCCATTTTTAAAAACAAATATTCAATTAAAAGCAGCAGATGCTGTTTAATATTTAAAAATAATTGCAGGCATTTTTATTTTTTTCAAATATTTCAGATTTAATACAGAAAATATTTTTATAATTCTCTGCTTTTTGAGGTTTTCTCTCTGTACTACGACTTTATGAATTAAAGGGAAAAATCTGAAAATGGGAAAAAATACAAAGAAAGAAAAAAAAAAAGCAAATTCTAAATATTTCTGCTTCCAACATTATGACATTAATGTATAAATATTCATAAAGATGTTGAAAACACATATTCTAAAAAATAAAGGCTCTGCATATCTGCTTCAGTCTGGGCCGTCGCATCTTCAATTTGACGTGACTGCAGGACGTATCAGACCTAGTTCATCTTGTATATATATTCATGTCCCTGTCGTCCACAGCACAGCCAAACTCGGCTGTAAAAATAACTAACTTCTTCTGGCATAATCAGCCGCAGCCCAGAGGAAATCAAGACGGGGCCTGAAACAAATGAATGATGTTTCAGAGAAAATAGGAAAGATATTGAAGCCGTGCAGCCAAGGAGGAGACAAACAGCGAATACAATATGGGAGGGGAAAAAAAGGGAAGAGGTGGAAAAATGTACGGATCTGATCTAAGATGCAAGTGAATGCAAGCGTTAATAATGACTTGAGCCAATGATGTGGATTTCTAAGACCGTCCACACACATGTAGATGAAAGTTGGTAAAATCTAATCTCAACTAAAATAAATCCAGAAGAAAAATGTGTTTGATACTGAACAAAATAAACAAAAAACAAGAAAAGTAAAACTGCCAAGAGCCTATTTTGCAGTTAAACTGGTACTTAATATAAGTAGTAACATAATTTCTATGTATGTAGCTGCAAACAGATTTAAAGTTTTGGCCAATTTATCACAGTTAATGGGCGTATTAACGCAAACAGACTGCATGTGATTGCCAGATTGGCCCCATTCAACAGCAAACTGAGAGCAGACCGACTATGTCTGGTTGCTGTTTGATGGCCATTTTATGTGGCAAAGCTGCTTTGAGCTGACTGTGAGTGGCCTTAGACACGATCCCCATCTTTGAAGTAACTATTTCAAAGGCAACAAGGTGGAAACTTCATAATTCTGCTCGTGCTGCTCTAGTGTGACTGTAATGCTCTCACCCATTTACACTGCAGTAAAGATAAAAACGTGCATTATTAATAGTGTGGCTAAATTGAATGACCTCAATTAATTCAAGTGATTGGAGTTGACCTAATGATCTTGAAGTGAAGTTAAATGCGCTAACTTCCAATTAATGAATCTGTAGTCCAGCTTTAGTGTCTTATTTAATACTAATTAGCAGGTGTTGGTTTCTTTGTGTTACAAAAACACAGTCTGTGGATCGAGCTAGCTGACGAGGCTAGCCAGGGTCAGCTGATATCGTAACGCTCCATTTCTTTAAAGATGGTGGTGACGGCCATCGGGCTAAAATTGAGAAACTTCTTGGCTTTGCACCAAAAAGTTGGACTCGATGCTGACCAAGGAAGAGCACTCACAAAAGTGTGTTAGTGGGCGAATCAGATTGTGCAAGGTGACAAAAATCAAGCAGATCCATGTAAAATCATTCTTGTCCTCTGTCATCCATATGATTGCTTTCTATGTATGTATTTATTTTTTTCTGCAGCCACAGCACATTTCAGAGCTGGCTGCAGTTTTCCCACTGCACTTTTTCCTACAAAGGACAACTTCACATGAACGGCGGTGTGATTTATGTCAGTAGGTTTTCTCGTCTTCTGTAACGATGAGAAGGGAAAATGCAATACTGGCTCTATTAAAGGTGCTACTCGCAGATCTTCTCCTGGATTTCTGCTTCTGTTAAATGACACAGCCACATCACAGCTCTGCGGTTTAATCTCTAAAATGCTGTGAGGCCACTCTCTGGTTCAGTGCAGATTATAAATGGAACATGCTGCAGTTCTTGTTAAAGTCTTTGTGGTTGTTATATTTGTGTGAAAGTGAAGAATAAGACATTCTTTGTGCAGATTTTTACTCAGTCCCAGGAATTCTCACCCCAAACTGGGATATCTAAACATGAAAAGGCTCTCTTATTATAACTTTTTACCTGTGATTTTGCTGAATGATGAACAGAAAAATGTAGTGCTTTGCCCAAAAAAACCCAAAACAAAACATTGACACACACAAGAAATCCCCCATCCAGCCTAAAACCCAACCACACATCATCCCCTTAAGTTCTCATCTAAATAAGATCACGGGAAAGCCTATAGTGAGAAGTGGACCCGAAGAAACTAGAAACCAGAAACTAGCTTCACCTGTTGGGTGTCTGGACTCAGCCTTAGAGAGCTCATATATCTGGAGGGGTCTCAGAGTACGGTTGCAGGCCTTTCACATAAAAAGAAGCTGGGTGAGGTGCGTCAGACATCTAACTGAAAGTAAAAAGACCCTGGGATGGATCTAAAGTTTGTCTAATATGCTTCAGGATGAACTTGAAAACATCTGAAGTAAACAATCCTGCTTATCCTGCTGCAACCTGCTTCCAAGTCGCATAACCAGAAGAAAATGGATGGAAGTACAGATGAGTCACACTGTGATAGTCTCACAGAAGGGTAAAGGTTACCGCACATACATTTCACTTATTCAAACCCGTCAGGTCTCCCAAACATAGAAGCAATCCTGTCCATAAAGAAGTTCCACCAGTGTTTCCAACCGACACGTCAGAGGTCGTGGCTTTGTGTTTTTATGACTCACATCAGTGATTTCCGGGTTGGGGCACTGCACTGGCTGTGGTGAACGGCAGAGTTCCCGGTAAACACAGCTGTGTGAGGCGGCGCACCAAACACACTGGTACTTGGAGTCGGCATGTTTACACAGGCTGCAGTCTTCTCTGCCCACCGAGCAACTGTACAGTACGACTGTTAGGGAGATGGCAGCAAGAAGAGGAGAGCAAGATGAAGCAGAAGATGGAGAAGACAGGGTAAAACTAATTATCATAATGCAGCTGTAAGTAAATTTCAAATGAGCGAAGACAACACTAAAAACAGCGCGCTAACTGCACTTTCACACTTTATCCTGATTCATGTGTGATTGTGAAGTGTGCGTGTTGGTGAAATACCAACCTGTCAGGGTGCTGTCAATCTTCCTCTCACTGTCTCTGTCCTTGATGTGGAAGGATACGTTCACCTCCTGCTGCTCGTCGTATTCAAACTGCACACACAGACACACGGCCATGTTTCTATCACTTCAGAGGACATTTCAATAACTAACAAATATGTTTCTGGAGACCAAAACCACTGCCCATCTTATCCAAACCGTAATCGTAGCTTTAACTAAAAAAAATTAATGCCTTACATTAGGAGAATCTAAAATCCCAGTGGTGTGGTGGTGCTGGTGTCTTGGAAGCACATATACCGCGGCTTTAACCTAATACAACTACCTCATGGACTGAATACATAAAGGATGGACTTGGACACCATGGCGACGATCTACTTTTGGTTTGCGGAGAGTTTCGAAGCCAATGGCTCTGCGTTTTGGTTGTTACCCTCTTTGATTTTGAACCTGGCGCATACATTAGCAGCTTGTCAATTACAAGCTAGCTGAACCCTAAAATATACAGTAGAGTACTGTGCACAAGTCCCAAGCCACCCTTCATTTCTTTATATTTTGCTAGAAAAATGGGACATGGGTGGAGTGATTTATTGAAACATGCAAACAAATATAGTGTAAGACAAAAACAGAGTATACACAATCCTCACAAGTTTAAAAGTCAATATTTGGTGTGACCACCTTTATTCTGCAGCACAGTCTAAACTCTCTCAGCTTTCTGCAATTTTTTTTACAGTCATCAGGAAAAGTTCTGCAGCTTTCCTGAAGGACGTTCAAAGCTCTTCTTTGGATGTTTCTGAGTTTTGTTCTGTTCTTTCTCAGGGTGATCACACACACTGCTTCAGTAATGTTGAGGCCAATCCATGCCTGATAGTGTTCCACTGGGTGGTTTTCTACCCAGGTATGCTTTCACTGCATCAGCAGTGTGTTTGGGATCATTGGCATGTTAAAAAATCAAGTCGTTGCCGCTGAGATGTTTTCAAGATGGTGGATTAAAATCTGATGGTGATTTTCTGTGTTCATAATACCATCAATTTTGACAAGATCCCCAACACCACTGGCTAAAATAAAGCCCCGAACCACGACAGAGCCTCCACTGTGTAGAAACTCACCGTTGTGCTTCTTTCCTTCTCACCAAAAATGTAAAATTTCGGCTGATTTTCAGCCCAGTTCTTGTGTAATCTGGCATAACTCAGCCTTTTCTCCTTGTTTCACATCAACAACCGCCCTTCGACTGAGACCATTCTGGTGAGGCTTCAATGAACAGTAGATGGATCATCTGAAGGTCCAGATGTTTCTCTCAGGTCCTGTATCAGGACGGCAGGATTTTTTCCCCTAGTTTCTAATGAACATGACTTTCAGATACCATTTATCTGATGTAGATAGTTTTTGCTTCACCAGTTCTTTGAGAAGTTGGTGCAAAAATACAGTTTTATATATATCTTTCCAATTTTTCATAAATTTAACTAAAGAAATAGGATTAAATGACTGTTACTAGCAGCAGGTACAATGACTGGACTAAAAATGAGTAAAAAAAGCAACCAATGACCTACAGAAAGTCTGGAGAACTACTGCTCAAGACCACTTGAAAAAAAAAATCAATAAAATATGGCTTCTTGAAATAATAATATAAAGAAATGACGGGTTTTGCATTGTGTTCGTTTACAAAATGAACACGATGCTGTTTATTGGGGTCCTAAAACAAGAGATTAGTGCAGTTCTTTTCTCTCACACTGCCGTACAACCAAACAGCAGAACAGTCGCCACCTGCTGGCTGCTAGAAAGAATGCAGGCTTAAGATACTTGTCCAGTTGATTCATTTTTCAAGCCTGGCAGCTAAATCTCTCTCTGATTCCACATCTGCTTTAATAACAGAGGAAACACAGCACAGCACTAACTAGGGCAAGCGACTGATTCAAATTTCACATTTTAAAGACATTTTGCTGACATTTAAAATGAAAAACTTACATGCAAAGGAACACTTTTGTATTGCACAGTAAGTACTTCCTTACACTTATCAAAATCCCCCCCTGACATTATACAAAAAACAGTTTGACGCCGTTATCCACCGTCTTCTGGAGCTTCCACTTGCTCGAGCATGCAGAACTTTAAAGCTTTAAAAGTGCAGCATGGGAGGCGGCGAGGTTTTATATTTACATGACACCTACAGGTCCTTAAACGACAAACTATCAGGCAATTGTTTTAAGAATTTGTCCTCAACTTGATGCAGTTTTATCAGGTTACTTATAACACCAGGGAGACGGCACTGAAGAGAAGGGAAGAGCCATTAAATGAAAGACTTCAGCATGAGTGACTGGAACCCAACACCTTTACAAGGTGTTCGCTGATGTGAATCCACCTTACGCTCTAATTTTTTTTTTTAAATTCATGTCCCCACAACACGAGTACCACAATTAGACATACACACACAGACACACACACACTCTCCCCCTCAGGTCTGCATTAACAAAGAGCAACAAAACCTTCCTCCCTATTTTGGAACTCCACACTAAATTACCTCGCCTCTATCCAACTGTGAAGGTCAGCACACACAATGTACAAAGCAAAAGGAAAAGCAAAAACACACACACATACACACACCACTGTAGCCATAAATCAAGACAAGTTTTCTTCAGGACATGTAAAAAAAAATTGGGAAAAAGCTAAAAGAAGAGAAAAAAAAGTATCATGTAGAGACAAATACCAGAGATAATGAGAGGAAAACCTGCAGTGACACACAAACATGAAAGCACACCCTCACACAGACACACACGCTCTTTAACTGCATATTGGCAGACTTGGACTCAGCATGAGGCAAGGATCAATGGAGGCAGAAAAGAGAAAAAACTGGA
>VUQR01011872.1:158522-175938 GCA_015108515.1 Hemichromis elongatus
TACGAAGAGATGGGAGCAAAAAGTCACTAAAACAAACACACAAACACACACCCCTACCTGAGGTTTAGTTACTCAGGGAAGATAATGATACATCTCTGTAGTACATAAGGGGGCGCCATTGCACACACATCTGTTTGACAGCACAACAAAACTGAAAACAGCTGATGAAACACATAAAACTAAACACAAGCACAACATTTCAGAAGCAATGAACTAAACTTAGAGCTGCGCTTGAAACATTTTCTGACTCCCAATCATGTTAATTTACTCACAAATTAACCACTAACGATGCACTAATTGTCTAATTATCATTAATGATACACTCCCTGATTTTTCTATAGCTTTCGGCAGCGACGGCGAGATTGAAAACATAAACAGAGAGCCGAGAAGCGGAGAGAGATTTCAGTCTTTCTGGAGGCTGCAAATGGAGGCAGCACAAGAACCAGAGTGGGTTTTTTTTTTAATTGGTTTTAATTTGTGTACGTTAGCAAAGAGACAGAAACAGCAGCGTTACTGTTCACACACACAGACTGCTTTCTGTTTTTATCTCGTCAGCTGATTCTTTCCTGTTCAGCACTTATTTTTATCTCTTATTCTCGTGCCCTATTTAAAGACTTTCAGTGGTTTCATAGTAGAGACTTTACTGAGTAATTAGATTATGGACAGCACTGTGCAAAATCATAACCTAAGACTTTTGACTTCTAAGAAGTCAGACCTCGGGAAGTGGTCTTGAGCAATAGTCCTCCATGCTTCCTGAAAGTCATTTAGACATTCTCTGCTTTTTTACTAATTTTCAGTCCAGTCCTAGTACCTGATCATTTTCAGAGGACTGTTTTGGTTTGTTAAGTCTCATAGCACTGACCTGTCAATCACTCAAGCATTAAAAATTCACCCAACTCAAGCAGCCTGTCAAAAAAACTGTGATTTGATCCCATCTCTTTAGTTGAAACTACTAAAACATGTCAAAGATAACAGTTTGACAGGCACAACTATTAGGCAAACACTTCTCAACCCAGTGTGCTGTGTGTCCTTACAACAACAAAAAAATCTGAGGAAAGTGGACAAGTGGAGGACAATAGAAGAAGTTGCAGGCCTAAAAAAGTCAGCAGATGCATCTGAAGAATCCAGCACAGCCTAACAGAGGTCCTGACAGAGGTCTGCACCCAGGATTGTTTCCACTTCTACATTTTTATTTGTGGACTCTACTTGAGTGACTTTATGCGATCTATTTCTAAATAATGCACCAGGTTGCTGACCTTCTGTCTTTATCTAGTCACATTTCTTCAGGAAATGATGCTGAGTGTTGCTGTCCTAATGTTTTGCGCTGTAAATTTTATAAATACAGACAAGCGGGTAGAAAATATTAGTATGTTAACTAAGGTTAAAAACAGAACACAGCTTTGCAGTCACGAGGGTGAAATGACACGGCTGCATTAAGAAATGCTGTTCACCCTGCTCGCCGCTCAACATGTTCTCTTGATCCATTTTAACTCTTCCTTTATTAAAGCTTTCCGCATCTCTGAAGTCAAATTTAATTAAAGATAATCCTGAAAGCTGGAAATACAGCGCGCCAAAACGAGGACAGCGTCAGTGTAAGCCGAGTTACACTGCAACATTCACTCCACTCCGAGCTTTCAAATAAAACAACTATTACCTGTATTTGTAGTGCTTTTTATGAAACCTTCATTATTAAAGGTTGTTAGCAACTCCAAAAGTAGCATTGCTGTGTGATTAACTAATCTTAGCATATCTGCATGTTAGCAGCAGTCATTCAGTGATGATCTCCGTTCAGTCATGCTCACCACCTGATGGAGCGTTTCTATGAATCGTGGGACGCCATCGTCTCCTTTCCTTTCAGGCCAGATCCTTCACTGTATCCTCTAAAGGAGGTAATAAAGGAAGCCCCGAGGAACCTTTCCTTAATGTTCAGAGAATCAATCCAGCTCGTATTGGGGCTTCCACGCAGATTAGTGTCGGTGTATGTTCAGGAGTAAAAAAGGCCATCTACGTTCACGTGGACCGACCATTAAAGAACAGCAATAGCCTCTGACACCAACTATCAGTCAGCTTGACATCCCTTGAGATTCAGGGGACATTGTGGGTCAACGAGTCTCAGGACCACCTCTGAGGTGACAGCTTGACTAGGGGTTTAACATCTGGTGAGTCGTCTGGATAAGAGGTGAAGCATCATAAACATTCAATTCACCTTCAACTGGTAGATCGGGGATTAAAAAAGCCTGATGAAAATGTTTACAACCTTTAACGTCACCTTTCCTCCCATTAGATGACCTCATGTGCTTACGCTCACAGCTGTGTGTCTGAGATATTGGACATCGAACAGTTACAACTTTACGTCTAAAGTCGTCTGTGATTGGATCACAGGGACTACGTGTACATACTCTGACATCATTATGACCCCCAGCTGGTCATGATGGCTGCCACTTCCTGAGCCTGGTTCTACTGGAGGCATCTGGTTGTTGGGGTTTTCTCATTATTGTTATTATTATTATTATTTGTGCTAAGATATGCTAAGGGTCTTCATCTTACAATATAAAGCACTCTGAGGGGATGAGTGCTGTAATATGGCATTATGTAAATAAAACGAAATTAAATTGAACCGAAAAGCTTGGTCTTGTTTAACATGAGCATGAGTTCACAGCTCCGCTTTAAGTATGTAACACTGCACTGAAGCCAGAATATTTGTCTTGTTTGGTATTGCACCAATTTGTATTAACTCCCAGCGTTTAACAGATTGTCCCCTCCTCCTTATACAGACCTTATATCCTCTGAATCTGAACTTTGATGTCTCCTCCTGTGCCACCTCCTGCTCGCTGTGCTTCATCAGCTCAGTCCCGATCAAAAATGTCCGATGCTGGAAAGAGAGAGAGACACACACACACACACACATACACACACACGATTGGGTTAAATGATCACACAGTTGATGTTGACGACAATTATTGGATGTTATGAAGCAGTAAGTCAGCAGCTCTGACTGATCTCACCATGTAGCTGTCCAGGTTTCTTCCCTGGAAGCTGATGGGAATCTGGTAGCCCACAGGGATCAGCGCCGGCTCCGGAGACTCAAACTGAGGACAACTGTCAGACTACATAACAGAAAGGAGCAGAAATATTAGTCCATGTTGTGGAGAATCGCCAGACTGCCTCGTATCGCTAGGAAAGGTAACAGTAACTCAATTAACCACTCGTTACAACCAAGGTGTCCAGAAGAGCATCTCTGAATGCACAACACATTGAACCGTGAAAAAGACAGCCTACAGCAACGGAAGACCACGCCGCTTTCCAATCTGTTGGCTAAGAACAAGAACCCAAAGGCTACAGTTTGCACATGCTCACCAAACTTGTACAACAGAAGCCTGGGAAAACGCTGCCTGGTGTGATCGCTTCCAATTCAGACAGTAGGGTCAGAATTTGGTACCACGAGAGCACTGATCCATCCTAGCTTGTATTAACTGTTCAGGCTGCTGGTGGTGTAATAGTCTGAGGATTATTTTCCCAAACCATGCCACAATCTACCACGTCTGTCTGTCCCTTCAGGTGGGTGGACGTGTGCACCCCATGTGCTGCTTCCATGCACCATGTCACAAAACTCAGATCAGCTCAAACTCTCTCTAAGGAGTGTTTCTATCTCCTTGGTGAATCTGTGTCTGAAGATTTAAAGCAACTCTAAAGGCAAAAAAAAGGCGCAGATGATTATTTTATTACCTGTTGGGGTTTGATTATGTAATCTCCATTCACATTGTCGTCGTCATCACTGCAGCTGTGAGTCTGAGCGTTCCATTGACAGCCCCACTTACTGGTCACACACGCTATACACCTGAAAAACAAAATGAGAAGTGCGTGCGGCACACATGCTTTAATACTTTTCCGGTATATATGCATGTAAATATGGGTGAGGGGAGCTTTCTCCATCTTACGGTGTGTTTTGGTTCTTCCTGACGGTGGCAGCACAGTTGTAGAAGTCATACTTTCCTGACGTCACCTCGATCGAATTCACCACAATCCTCATGGGAACTGACACAAAGTCTAAACACACACACATTAAAATTAATATGAAAAACAACAACACCAAAACGTTAACTGTTAAAGTGCAGTTTACAGAGAGTCAAACAAAGACAATTTCCATGATGCAACCGCTAACAGCCGGCTAACTTAGCTTAGCATCAAGACTGTAACGCTAAAGGAGGGAGGGGGCAGTACGACGGCTAACTTTGGTCAACAGTAATAAATTTCCAAACAAAGTCATCAGTTTTTATATATCAGACGTTATTGTATGATACACACGTGAGAGCAGTATGTGTTAAAATTTATATCTTTATATTATTCGCATTTCAAGAGTGAAATAAAAAAATAAATACTAGCATTACATTTACCTTAACCAGGTTAGACGGCAATGTCTTTTAAAAGGGACAAACTGCAACACCTACATTTTACACTTTTTAAAACAATGCTTACTTTCTTGCACATGGCGCACACAGCTGATAACAGTTACACAGTTACCCTCTTTTTAGTATAAAAACAGACAGAACTTATTGTACACCTGAGTAAAAATACAATAGGAATTTTAAAATAGTTAGGTTGAAGTAGTTCCAGTCTCGCTGAGAGGAAGCCAAATACATTTACACAGCACCTTTCATCAACAAGGCAGTTCAAAGACATTAAAATGCATGAGTATGAGATGTAAACAAACAGAAGGCAATAGAAAAGGAGATACACGGTGTGTTATTAGGATTTAAGACGAGCCAAATAAAAAAAAGAAGAAGAAAAACAATAAGAAAAATACATCAAACAGGAGAATAAAGATAACTGTGCAGCTCAAAATATGAATGAATTTTCCCAAATCTAATTAAATAACAGGAGGAGCTGGAGAGCGTGTTCCATGTTTGTGGACCTGGATCACGATCCAGCGTTGGAGAGCTTGACTAAATGGTGCAATGACTTTTTAGCAGGTATCAGTGTGTCTGTTGACTTTACACATGCATCTTTCTAACAAAGGTAATACGGCAGCTTTTCTACATTCTCAGCACTATGTTACTGCTGGGTTTTATATGAATTTGTAATTGAAAAAAGTGTTTCTTTTAGAATATTAACATGATTGTGGATTCTAGTGTATGCTTGTATGTGTATTTATGTGTAATTGAGCGGCAGTCTACTCTTATCCACATACTGAGAACAAACCGTCTGTGCATCCTTCATGTGTTCACGTACCCTGCTGGTCAGGAGTGGGTGGGATTTCCACGGGGTCGGGCAGCGAACAAGTAACCTGCCCGCCATGTTTCACCGCTCCGGTCACGTAAGAGCCGAAAACGCACTCCATGTCATCGGACGGCCTTAGTGCGGGGAGAGCGGGTATGCTGATGTCCACCTGGAGACAAAGCACGCAAATTAAAGGAGTATATGGGGCACAATAAGGGAGAACGTGCGAGAAGGGTTAGAGATGAACCCAGAGAAGGTAAATGAAAGCAGGGAAGTAATTATGTTTCACCTCACACCTCAACTGGCTGCGGGGAGATAAAGAAACACGAGAGGTGTGAGCCACTGGTAGACAGAGAAAAGGGAGTGTGCTTTCTGTGTACGAGTATGAATTACAGAATAAGACGGGGTGTGACAGAGTAATTAAGATAGCAGCCACAGTATGCATGCGCTGTGCAAAGGTTTGAGGCAGTTTCAGGCATCATCACGCAGAGGACTGACCTGATGAATTCACTGTATTATTAACAGCAGTGCTTGCAGAACTAACACTAAGACCTAAGTCTTATATCTCTTTAAATTTCTCCTCTAGGAAATGGTGGCAATGCATTTTTATGAAGCTATACATGAATTTGTAATATAGTTGTCACATTTTTATTACATCTGGACATTCACTTGTTTATTAAAACAAACAAACCCAGTCGTAATATTTATTTTGTTAGTTTGGCTAATCAAAATTGAACACATTGAGCAAAAAGATTTATATGATGGTATATAAACCAGTTCAGAGACGCACTGCTGCTCAACAACTAAGAAAAACATGCACAACACAGCAACAGTTTGGTAACCAGGGGACCACCCGGGCCTCCCCCTCTGATCTGCAAAGCACCAGAGCCCCCCAGCTCCTGCTGTGCGTGGTGAGCCCACAGGAGGGCAGCGTCTGCAGTCGCTGATAGCTGCTGGACCTGCACTCCTAAACCTGCCTAAGGCCACGAGCTACGGGTAGCTACCAAAAGGGTAAGATGGTGGATGCGAGTGGCTGAAATGAGCTTCATCCAAAGGAAAGGAAGTCCAACCAGGGCAGATCCAGAAAACTCTAAAGAAAGCAGAGCGTCACCATCCCTCTAAAGTTTCTGTATAACCCCAGATGAGGTGGAGGAGACCGCTGCTGCCCTTGTGACCAGGACCTGGTCAGGGGCCATTAATTATACTTGGCTGGTTACTCAGCTCCATGGAAGAGTTCAACTCAGGATTCTTTAAGTGCCACACCTCTGTCGTATACTGTCTCAAAGACCTTGAACTGTAATTTCATACTGCAAAATCCAGGTTTTTGTATGTTTGGTGAAGAAGCATATAACAGGGACTCATTCTGGATGACCTCCAGCATTAATATGGTTTGAGAGACACTGAGACTGATGAAGTCAGTTGGATTAGTGACAAAATGTTTTGCCCACAGAAATCGCTACGTCAAGTTGAACAGAATCAACTTTTTAGGATTTCTTTACCTGGATGATCGAGCATGAAATCAAGACACTCTAAGCTTGTCATTCCTTATTATCGGGTTGTTCTCAAAGCTCCATGAAAAGTTTTCAGTGGATACAAAACACTGCAGCAGGACTGCAAACAGAAAAAGAGAAAGCCTATTTCTCAAATATTAGCTTCTCCTCTTTGTCTCCATGTTAAACCAGAGTTGTATTTTAAGTCTTTTTCCCTGCCCTGATGGTATCATATCATCACGTCACCTCCCCCTCACATCAGTCTTCATAAACGTCCATTACCATTTATATTCATTAACTAATATTTCACTACTCTCTGCTATAGACTGGGCCCTGTATGCTTTTGTTGGCAGGTCTCTGGAGCTGCACATTACTAGTCCCATAAAGCTGCAGAGTGTTTGTTATAGCCAAATAACACCAGCAGAAAGTCTGCCATTCAGCTGAATTTGTATTTGTAACCATCTGATTAACAAGTCCATCCCAACAGACACCTGACGTCGAGATTCTGGTTTTGCTGGAAGTTTCTTGCGGTTAAAAGGGAGTTCTTCCTCCCCACTGTTGTCAAGTGCTTGCTCTAACTGATCGTTGGGTTTGTCTCTCTAATACTGTGCAGTCTTGTCTTTACTATGCACTCCCATGCCCTTAATTAAATACTTTTTCTAATGAATATTTCAATAATAATTTCATTCAGTACTGCGAATAGCTCAGCGGTTACGTGACCGCAACAATGTTTGGGTATATTTTTTGTCTTTTTTTTCTCAGTTTGAGAGAGAAGAAGAGACCGTGACGTGTCTGTCTCTCTGTATATACATGTGAGTTTTTGTGTGTGAGTGTTGCGGTGATAATTGCTATTCATTGGCACTGTTCAAACATCAGCTCCTCATTACTCTGTGCTGACCTCAACCGATTTAAATTTTGCTGCTGAAGTTTTAATTTCAAACTTTTTGATCTTAGCGAAACTATCGGACCAGAGAAGCCCCTGAACGAAGTCACCTGGGACGCTCTCTTCTTTTTAAGTATGTAAAACTGTGAGAAGAAAGTTTTCCCTTCTTTTAAAGCTAAAATCCAATTGTCTTATCAGGTTCAAATCACAAACTAGGGGCTGCAACAGAGGCGATAGCACCGAATTTCCCAATTAAGATGCAACAGATTTATCTTTCTGGTCTCAGAAGATTGTTTGCCGGGGTTTTACATACAGAGGCTTCTGATCAGAGGAATATGAGCTCACCTCCCTTCCACCAGAAACTTATGTCGCCTCAAAAGGATTCTGACGTTCAAATTAAAATACTGAAGCAAAGAGCAACGTTTGACACCTTTTCAATTTGCAGATCAGAGATTCTGATTGTATGTGCGACTTTACGAGATTACAGCAGCGCTATCTGAAGCACATAATTAATTAAAATCAGATATGAGCAGGGCTGCAGACGTGACCTGAACTTGACTGCAGACCTAACTCTCCAAAGACTTAATACTTAATGAAAAAAATTACAAACCTAAAAACCATAAAAGATAACAGCAGACAAGCTTAGAGTACAAACACATGTTTAGGAAGCTCAAATTGTTATTGTGCCATTATCGTCTTGCTCCATAATCACCTTTGCTGGTTTGATAATCCTCAAATTCACTATATTTTTAAAAAGGTCTTAAAACTAATATTACATAAGATCACAACCTTCCTATAGCATCTAAGTCAGGACATTTAAGTACCGTAAGCCTTGAAACATAAGAAACAGGAGCTCAAAGCGATGTGTTTTACTCTCTCGTCTAACCTCCTTCCTATGATTTGTTTGCAGTATAAAGATGTCACACATCCTTGATTGGAGCAAATGTTGCCAATGAACACAATCAGGGCAGCAATTACTTTTCCTCCAAAACATATTCAACAAAGGGAATCAGATGAATATAAACATAGTTTGAAGGGTGGCACATTACTGCATGGCGCTCATATTAATGAGGTGCTGACAGGACTGGGTTTAACTTTTGTTTAACTTTCTGGGGGGGAGGTTACTTTTTAGCTAATCAACTTCCTCAGTTAAACTGCTTATGTTCTGTCTTTCTCAAATTAGTTACCATAGCTGGAACATTTTTTCTCTTTGTACCCCTGTTATAAAGAACGTTTTAAGGACTTGTGAAAAAAAGTACACCCTTACTGCTTTCATAGATATTTTGAGGGTAAGCAGCAACCGGGTGCTGCTAACCTTTTATAGGTTTTGTCGTTTTCTTAGCTCCATCTCAGACTTTACAGGCCTCAGATGTTAAACGTTACAGATCATTAGTTAAAATTAGAAAAAAGACTAAACGAGTATGGCTTGTTTGGAAGGCTTGCCAGAAAAAAGTGTCTTCTCCTAAAAAGTGGAAATGTTTGGCCATAATAAACAGCACAATGTTGGGAAAAAACTACACACAACATATTATCACAAATGCCTGATACTAGCTGTCAGCACAGTGATGGAGGGGGAGATGATCTGGGCTCGTTTTGCAAAGTCGCCGAGTCAAGCATGAGCCAGACTGAGATGCTGAGGCGTGACCTTAAGAAAGCTGCGAATAACAAATGCCCACAAATCTCAATGAACTAGAGCGATGCTGAAAAGTGGAGCAGGTCAAAATTCCTCCACTATGACGTGATAAACTCAAAGTCCTTAGTGTTACACAGCACTGCTGAGTTCCACAATAAATAATATAAAAATGATCAAACAGCTCAAAAAGGAAAAAACTTGGTACATTTAATGTTTGACTTGAAGACTTTTTTAACTCTTCGCTGCCCTGAAGGACAACATCTGCTTTGAGACTTTGGACTTATTGAGATCAACTTTGCCTCAAACAAACACAAACAGACAAATATAAAAACTGGTTGGAAAGTTTCTGTATTTACGACCGCACTACCACCTTCTCGTATTTGCATAGTGTTTATCATAGCCTTACCTGATTGCATTATCACGCAGCCATAATGTTGTTTTGTTGTCTCATCACATCTGATGAGAACAGTGAGAACCGTGGTGCCAAAATAAACAATCACCAATGTTATAATCTACATACAAAACATTTTTACCCTCAGCGCAATCGTTTCATTTCATTCAAACTGGGGACTTCTGAAACTCTTAGAGCTGAATTGCAGTCCCTGAAAACGTATAATGAACTGGACTTTATGCACAGCCGGCTGTATCTGCTGGATAACACCTGAGTATTGCAGTAGAAATATCACGATGTGGGGGCGACGTCGGTGGACAGCGTGGTGCAGCACGCGTTGAAGGACGGTGCGTCTTTCTGGCACATCAGCTCTTTGATCAATCCCTCATTAATTCAGAGAGTGAAGCCGTCATGTTAAGATGTATTGACGCAGCGCAGCATTCTCTGCTGGTGTTTAGTGTACTCCATAAAATTGCTACCACAGCGTTTCGATTTTGAATTTTATAGCGTTACATAAATTAGCTCAGAGTTACTTTAATGCTGTTGGCCAGGATCATTTTTGCCTCCTTGAAAGTACAAGATAAAGTTTTATTAAGGCGGCTGGTACATAATGACAACACCTATTCAAAGACAGAAAAACTTTTAACTTTTAGGCGTTTCAAAAATGCCACATTGTTGAAGGGTTTAGATGTTGCCGTCTCTTGTTTGAAACTACTACTGCTACTCATCCACCTGAGGTCTGCTTTGAGGACACTTTGTGTGCGCAGTAAATCCGTGTCTACCATCATACAGTAGTGGGTACACACAGTAAAGTGTTTGTGAATTCACGTATATAGCCATCCTTGCATACACCCTCTAATGATGCACTGCTCTGACATCAATACACGCTTGCAGTGGCTAAGGACCAGACTTGAACTGCGTGTTTGTCTCCTCTAATGAAAGCTGCTAATAGCAGCTGATCCCCTGCAATTACAGCTGAGCATTACTTACAAAAGCCATTATTACCTAACTTTAGGCATTAACAGGTTAAACAGCCACAACATTTTTACCACCGTGTAAAAGCCTCAGTTAGTTGAGACCAACATTAACCGCTCTATGACTTAAGAATTTATTAAGGTAATAGCATTAATGTTATCAGCTCGCTGTACTAGAGGATTCAGATAAATGTGACTTTTTAATTCCTATTTTTTTTTCAGTTGCCCTGTTGTTTATCTATAAAAACACAAAATGTGATACTGCTGCTACATTCAGATTATGTGGGAGGAAAACTACAGATGGTATACTTTATGAATAACTACGTGTGGAACACTTTAACCATACTGACAAAAAGACTGTGAAAATGGGATCTGATGATAGAATCTGTTAGAAGAGGAAATGTATCCTCACTGATGGTAAGTACAATGCCAGCTAAGGCCTCAGTTCCCTTGGCTGCCTTTGGTTGCTAGGGAAAAATGTATATTCCTAATCTGTTGCCAAGTAGTTTTAGGAAGTCGACGGCTGTTGCTAGGTAAAGTTGGTTGCAAAGAGGGTGCTGCAACAAAAACCTCCCTGTGCTTGATTGCTAGCAGTCTGCCAGAGTCACCTGTACTTTGCATGGATGACGCTGTATTGTCTGCAAACACTTGCTAACTGTGTCTGTCAGTATCTAATTATTAAATAAGAGCACAGATTAAAATCTGAAAAAGTGCAACGAAAACCAGAAATGGAGACCTTAGCTGGCAAGTAGTGGGCATCTACCATGGAAACTACGGGCAACTGTGACAATTTGCTAGTGGCCAAAGCAATCACCTAGCCACAGCAAGCAACCCCCAGCAATCTCTCACCAACTGGTGGGGGAGTATACATTGGTCTGGAACCAATATTTACTTTGTTAGTAAAACTATATTCAGATGACTGACTCGGAAATCAACATCAAAATGAGAATTTTAAAATTGAGGTTACAATCAGACACTCCTGCTATGTGAACCTAATTGTCACCAATGATTAGCAATGACAGCAAGTTACAACAAGAAAAATAAAAAAGAATCCACAGCTTATTACGGTAACATGGAAATGTTTTTAAGATGGCTAACCCCAACAAACTGTGTTGGTTGATCTCATCATAGATCAGTCTGCATCGCTGTTGGTGCTGCTCCAACATGATTTTCCAAAACTAGACGCCATCAGCAGTTTCTGGGTGTGATGTAACATTTCCAAGAAGCACATTTTTCACTCTCTGAGTTTCATCACCCTGAAAACTACAGAGCTGTTTTCAAAGGAGCTGTCAGCACAAACAACGATGCAATATACATCTGGCTTGCATAGAGGAATTGTAAATCATAATGTTGCTGTGCATCAAAAAATGTCTTTATCTCTCTGTAGCTCCCCTGAGGGGCCCTGAAGATCCATGTACTAGAGGTTAGAAAGAAGTTTCAAATGCTGCTGACAGAACAGACAGAGAGCCCTCCACCTCTGCCAGAGTTTCAGCTTTGAGTGGTTTAAATTAAGCAGAGCTCAGCAAGAACTGATCTTAGCTCAAGGGGGTTCCAGCACGCAGAGGGAAAGATTCACAGCAATATGCATGTTTATGTATCGCTGCCTCATACCTGCTGTGTCTTCTTGCAGCTGAGGTTCGGAGGGTTGAAACCCTGGATCTGCACACACTTTCCATCAGGTGACCACAGCCAGGTGTGCAGCTCTGACGACCTACTGCAGTCGTGCTTCCTGGTGCACCTGTGAACCGAGCAGATGTTAAAGAAAGAACAAGTGAAAAAAACGAAAATGAGCTTGACTTTATAAGTTGGTAATATTGATGGTGTTTCATCATAAATGTGCCCAAACAAACCAATGGAGGTGGACACAGCCTTTGTTTTAGAAAAAAGGTTCTTCAGTCGTTAAAGCCCATAACAAGTATGCTTTTGTTTGCTTTCTAGATAGCTGGTCTACAAGCTGCTCATGTGCGACTCACTTTCCCTCCAGGACACACCAGCCACAGTACGGGTCCTTCAAACCGATGCAGGACAGGCAGCTCGTCTCCTGCTGGCAGGCTTGGACTGGAACCTTTGTTATCTGCAGAAATGTGACAGGCTTTTATTGTGAAAGTGCTACAGGTTAGGAGAGAATAGGAGAAGTCTAATAAAAACTAAACTAAACAAAAAAAACAACTATCAACCAGGGAAAAATATTTAAAAAATTTTAAAATGATGGTAAAAATAAATCTGATATTAGCTCAGCTCAGCGTACACACCATGATTATCTCTTAGCAGCTAATGAGCATCATTTACTAAACCCCGTTTCAGTTACTTCTACAGCACTGATTGCCTCGTGTTTTTGTGAGCTAACTTGTGCTCTTATTTAAAGCCTGTGTGATGGGGCATCTTTATTAAAGTTTAAAACATACGAGCCAATTTAACACCCACAACAGGGGGAGGGAAAGCAAGAGCCCCAGAAATGTTCCGTGCTGCTCTGGTGATAAATACATTTGGATCCCGTTTTAGCAGCTACGTGTTTACATTTGGGAAATTCATTATTTAAACTATTAAATAATGAGGTCAGCATATACAAGTACTCCACGTGAGCCAAATGTTCAGGCTTCAGACTGTAAACAGTCTGATTCAGGCAGTTTCTGTCTATTCTCGGCTCTTATTCCTAACATGGTACTTAAATCTGGCTTTGAGCACTCACCTACTGCTAAAAACTTCTGTTCACAAGAGGCAGCCAATCAGAAGGAATATAGCTTTAAGGTAAAGGAGCTAAAATTGCCCAGCGTAAGATCAACAAAGCTTAGTCTGAAATAAATTAAGTGAATAAAGATTTTGAAACTAGAATAATCACTCCACTTTACTATTTCTGATACTGTAAAAAACTTTAAATTAAGACCAGCCCAGTTAAGTCTGGTTCATGGAACTGGTGAGATTGGGGTGGATGAAAGAGGATGAGGAGGAGGAAGAGTTTTAGTAATAACAGGTGGAGTCCATGCAAAGTCCACAAAGAAAGGCCAGCACGAGGATTTGAACCCATAAACTTCTTGCTATGAAGCAATGGTGCTAACCACTCCACAACTGTTCCACCCATTCTGAGGGGCAGGCCTCCGGACTTAACAACATATTATTAGGGCTGTCAGCGTTAATCGCGTTAAAATGGCGTTAACGCAAAACTCGCGTTAACGCAGCAAATCTCCGGTAACGAGTTACTGCGGATCGCCTTTGTGTGTGGCTGGACAGCGCTAACGCGTTAACGTGATTAACGCTGACAGCCCTACATCAATCATTACAAACCTGAATTATGTAATTCAACACATATACATATTATTAGGACAGCTACACAGCATTAAGTTACATTCAATAATAAAGTTTTATGAAGTGTCTTTTTACAGTGACTTACAAGCAGGTTTATGGTGTTTATTTGCGATATCTGAGATAATTATATCCTCCTGAAGTCTGAATCATTCTGGATACCTTCAATATTTGTTTAACGTCTTTAATTTCATGTCTGACTCACTCATGACTCTCAGCAGGAGTGTAAAGTTCTTCTCTGGCTTTGTCCCGGTGGATGTCCATGAATATTACACACGTCCTTTCATTTTCTGATGGCTAAATGTCATCAGGCTCGATCAATTAAATTACTGGAGAGCACAGTCAATATTTAATTCCCCACCGATCGCTGTAATGCTAATGGAGTCACAATGGGATGTGAGCTTGAAAAGCAGGCACAAGTCCTACACCACAGAGTCCAGAGGACACCTAATGAAACAGGAAGGCCTTTATGACTGTTTGTGTTTAGTAAATTAGGATGTACGTCTTCTGATTGATTGAAATGTTACTCTTACAGCTTCACTTTCATGGCTTGGTTTAATGGCTTACACTGAAGTGTTTCATGCGACTGAGTTTTATACTGTTTTCATAGATCTGGATCCTTTGACATGGAGCATAAATAATCTTTTACGCAGATCACCTATTAGTATTTTTGATTTTTCTTGTTTCTTGCAGTATTTTCTTGTAATTGGAAAGCTTGCATTGACGATATTTCAGTGGAGAACTTTTTCCAACCAGCAGTGGTAATAATTTTCCTCCCTGACATGAAGAGGGCGGCCTAATAAATTTAAATGAGCAGATGGAACAAGCTTGGGTATCGTCACTTGACTTGATCAAAGTAAATTGCCCTCCTGAAGTGCTTTCTAATTAATTCATTTCTAAATCAATAACATCTTTTTCGCTTCACGGAGAGTGATGGTGACCGAAAGATGAAAGGACAAAGGAAAGAAAGACAGATGAAGAGAAAAAGCCGAGTGAAAAACAAAGGGAGCCGTGGAGAAACGGAACGAGTGAATAAATCAATGGCTGACTTCTGTGTGGTAATGTAGACGGATGTATTGGTGTTATTCGAACGGATGAATAAATGATCAAATGAGACAGACAGAATAAATGAAAGACTCATTAAGTCTCTGGCCTGATGGATGAAATGAAAAAAAAGCAGAAGCAAGCACACGACAGAGTCCCTGACCTTCGGTTTGAGGTGACACAGAGGCGTTGGATGAATGGAAGGAGAGTGAAATGGATTTAGTAAAAATGAATAATCAATCAGCCCCACGTCGGAGTGAGTGAGTCTGACCTTTTTCTCGGTGGTGATGTACAGGTGTTTGAAGCTCGAATCGAACAGCAGGTTCTTGTTGACCTTGTCTCCAGAGACTTTGCCAGCAGCTCGCCCGTACACCTCAGGATGGGCTGACAAATGCACCTTCAGCACCTGCAGAAACACAGAAAGTGCATTAACACATCCAAAACCCACACCCAATCCACTTTTTCAAAATAATACCACAGAGTGTCGTCCCTAAGCGAGGAAGGAATGGATTGACCGAACAGTCTACGGTGAGGGAGCATGAAGGTATAACTGTTGACTGAAAGGTCGAGTTGTGGCCACTAACTCTGGGCTGTGACTGGAAAAACAGGATCAAGGAAACCAAAGCACTCGAATCAGCTTCCTCTGAAGGGTGTCTGGGCTAACCCTTAAAGATATAATGAGGGACTCATTATATCTGTGTTTCAGGAATATCCATCTGGGAGGAAACCTTGGGGCAGATTCAGGAACCTCCAGACAGATTAGATCTCCTGGCTGGCTTAGGAACACTTCGGTGTCAGCCCTGAAGAACTGGCCTTTCTGTTTAGACTGCTGCCCCCTGACCCAGATCAGGATCAGGATAAGCAGCAGAAAAAAAGATGATGGATCCATTTAACTTGCTACTTTCTATTCAGCTATAGAAAAGCGTGACGGTAAAACTGCTGATTTAACAGCTCATTTATATTCCTACCCTTACCTATGGCCATGAGCTGTGGGTGGTGATCAAAAGTGCAAAACTGTGGACCCATGCAGTCAAAATGAGCTCAGCCCAAACCGTGTCTGGACTAAGTCTTAGAGACAGGGCAAAGCACTCTTGGGTTTTGGTATGAGGCTCAAAGTACAGAAGTACAGCTATTTCTCCACCACACTGTCAGGTGCCAGATGAGAATGCCTTAGAGGTGGGGTGGTTTGTGCACGTCTAACTGAGAGCCTGGGGGAGAGACCAAGGGCACTCTGGGGAGAAGAAGGCTTTTAACTGGGCCACAGTTCTGGGCATCCCTGTTTAGAGGGTTTTCCCAATAACCCAGAAAAGTGGCAAAAATGGTTAAGTCGATGGCAACTTTAACATGGTAATGTCAGAGTTACAGTCAGATTTTGTTTTCAAGTATGGAGGGAATTAAAACAGACAAAATGATGTTCCTGTCTTCATTAACCTCACTGAAAACATAGCAATACATGGTTTTATTTACCCAAACCAAAGAAAGAAAAGACAACGTAAAAAAGAATAAATAAAGGTGAGAAGGGAAAGAATAATCTAGAAGCGACTGGATAGTGAAAAACGTTCGTTACCTCTCCAGTGGCGGTGCCCACAAACGCCACAGCATGTCCCATTTCCTCTGCAACAGTGACGGCGGTCAAGTGAGCCTTATGGGTCAACGAGGGCTCGGCTGTAAGGGCGAACTCAGCCTTACTACCCAGCGGGGAGGGCAGGAACTCTGCTCCACACTTGTACTTGTGAGCCATGTCATTCTAATGGAGCGGAAATATATTATTTTATAACGTTTCATCTACTGCTTCAGCCATGCTTTATTTTTTAAAACAGACCGATGTTGTCACCTGATTGTTGGTGAGGCACAGCAGCTTTTCAGACTTGGAGGAATAAGGTGAATAAACAGCAGGCTTATTGTCAATGATGCCGCCGTTGCTGTAACAGGCTTCTATTATGTCCACCAGCTTATTATTAATTGCCTTCAGAGGGTACATGCCTACAAACAGGAGCAAACACACCACGTCGACAATAACCTCAATATTAAGACATTGTGATAGAAGAAGACAATTATGGTTTCATTTCTCAGACCAAAATGCTTGATTTTTAATCCTACTTCAAAAAGGACTTGTTAATCAAAAGTGCCCAGTATCAAACTGGATTCTGGGATAGGCTAATGCTAGCAAAGGAGATTGTTCCATCCATCTCAGGGGTGTCCAACTCCAGGCCTTGAGGGCTGGCATGTTGCAGGTTTTAGATCTCACCCTGGGTCAACACACCTGAATCACATGGTTAGTTCATTACCAGGCCTCTGCAGAACTTCAAGACATGTTGAGGAGGTAATTTAGCCATTTAAATCAGCTGTGTTGGCTCAAGGACACATCTAAAACCTGCAGGACACCAGCCCTCGAGCCCTGGCTTTCCCTACCCCTGCTATAGGACCTTGAGGGTAAATAATTAAAACAGCCCTTGGCGTGGACTGCTAAAGCATTGGACTTTT
>VUQR01011874.1:0-38893 GCA_015108515.1 Hemichromis elongatus
TACTGTCATGATCCTGGGTCAGTGACCCAGCGTCTTATGTTAACACGGTGTTTTGTATTTGATATGTAGGGTTCACATTCACAGGGTTCTAGGTTTGCTTTCTGTGTCGCTCACTTGGTGCCTGGTTCGTGTCCCTGATGTGTTTGTATTTCCTGTTTTACTTTGAAAGTCTGTGTCAGTTGTCACTGTGTTAACTTGTGTATTGTCTCGTTATCTGTGATCATTAGTATCAGCTGTGCTCCCCTTCTGTGTGTCATTACCTGATTACCTTGTGTGTGTATTTATAGTGGGTGTCAGTGTGTGCTCGTTGTGGGATCGTCTGTTTAGTTTACCCCAGTTATTCTCTGCGTCTCTCTGTTCACCGTGCCGTTGTTTCTGGTTAATTCACCCTTTAGTTTTCCCAGTTTAGGTTTATGTTTTATTTTGCTCCTGCCTTTGTTAAAACCTTCTCACTGTAAATAAACTCACTTGCACCTCCCGTCGCTGTCTGCAATTGGATCCTTCTGTCATCTCCACACGACTGCTGCCCCAGTCGTGACACCAAAATGGCGAGTGTAAAAATGTTTAGCTCAAGGCTTCATAACAGAACTTCACTGACCCGCCTGTGACGTTATGGTGGTTTTATCCATATTTCACACGGTGGGGGTCACTGAATCTGATGGTCTTGTTGTAGTGTTGATGAAAAATGGCTACATTTGGCAGGACCAGATTGCACCCTGAGCTGCCAACGTAGATCTCTCACTCATGTTGCCAAATGATAAAGTTGATTTACATAAACCTGAAAAAAGGAGATTAGATGAAAGCCAAAAGAAGTCTTCCTGTCAATATTTATGAGGCTGCCTGTGCACAGTTAACATTAAAAACATAACCATGTATTTTGTGTAATTATTAGTCAAGCTTTGTATAATGAAAATGTTTGACTTAGCCTACATTTTTCTTTCTACCCATGAGAAATTTGTCTTCAGAAGATGAGCACTGATGCTTCTACACATTGCTGGCAAATCAATCGCTTTCCTTGTTCAACAACAATGACTTTATGCATTTAGATTAGGAATTAATTATATTATTCATTAAAAAAAATCTCTCTGCAAACACACAGGCATCAGCTCATTTAGGCATGCATCGTTTTCAGTATCAAGGTTGTTGTGGTGATCCCCGTAGTGATTTTGTATTAAACTTTCAAAAAATCGAGTAGTTTGTCAATTGAGCATTTCAGGCTGTATCATCTTCTTCCCTGAGTTTTATTTGTGAAGTCTGTACATGATGCTCCTTTCAATCTCTGATGATTTTCACACAAGCTGTTTCTTTTTGTATTGATTCCAAATAGAGCTAAAGGAGTGGAGAGGCCAAATTTTACATTTACAAACCGAGTAAGCCGGGATCCTCTCATAGAAAAGGAGGAACTTGTTTATCTGGAGATTCAACCCCAATTCTGAAAAAGTTTGGGCTGCTGTGTAAAATGTAAATAAAAATAAAAAAGGTGATGATATGCAAATCTCATAAATTCATATTTTATTCCCAATAGAAAAGCAAAAACACATCAAATGGTTAAACTCCAAAAAATACTAAGAAAAACCAGCATAAATGACTACTACAAAGTTGTGGTGTTCAAATAGATGCAGTATGTGATTCTTGAAACACGCAAGGACATCCCTGACAAAGACATGTAGCTCTAATCTGCAAATGCAAGCTGTCAATTCCATGTTTACTGCTGGGATTACTTTTAATTCTGAAAAGAATTTCAATTTTCAATTTTTCCCTCAGTCCATTTTAAATGAGCTTTAACCTAAAGGAGACTGTGATGTTCCTGGATCATTTATTTATTTATTTATTTTATTTGGGACAGTGCATGTTAATGAACATACATGTAAAAAAAAACAAAAAATTACATGAATGTAAACATACCAGATTATAGCCTAGTTCTAATTTCCATCTGTTGCCCAAAAAACATATTAAAATAAACATCAATATTGCACAGTCTCTACAAATGTACACTCACTCATTACTCTTCCACTTTCACTATACAACATATCAAGCAATGCACAATCCTCATAGATTGTACATTGTTAGTCATTACAATGTACAATGTAAGATCATGTTCACATATGGTCTCTTCTTTGCATGCTAGTGCTTTAACCTGCTGTTGTGGACGGTACAATGAACTGTGTTCACAAACATTGAATTCTGGAGGTGTTCCTGTCCACAAATTGTAGATGCAGTTTTTTGTGTGCGTGTCTGCGTGTGTTTGTTTTGTTTTGTTTGGTAAAGTGGCAAACTTTATTTCTGAGAAACTCTGACTCTTTACTTTCTAAATGTTCCTAAAGCCATTTATTTTATGTTCTAATTACTTTTTCAGCCTTTTTTACCCTCATCCTGTTTTGAGTGTCTTATTGTGAATCAAATATGGGTTTACGAGATCAGAAAATCACTGAATATTGTTTTTATTTACATTTTACACAGCATTATAACGATTAGGGATGGGGGATTAAAAACAAAGGTTTTTAACCCAAAAGGAGTTTCAGTGCTTTTTTGTAATTGTTAAACACAAAACAACATGCAGCAAGTAAACATTAAAAATCACTTTTTTTTGTCTAAAATATTGATTTGGAAAGTCTTACACTAATTTCTTAATCAATATTTTATTACTGAATCCTCCTGGGCAGTTCTCTTTCATAGTTCAAAACACTCCTTATTTATCTCCTACTGAGTCTGGATCTGCTATGCTGACACCCAAAGCAGTGTTTCTGAGATGACCATATATCAGGTATACCAGATATCCAGTCTCAATGACATCATACAGAGGCGAGAGTAAAAAAAAAATGCCTGAAATGGATTTTTCCACAAATTCTGAAGGTTGAGCTTTTAGCTTCCAGAGTACTTGTACATATGTTAACCTCATCAATGTTTAATATGAGCTTCCACTGTTATAACTGTACTCTTTTCAATTTCTTGTTAATAATATTATATGCTGAATTTTGAAGTAAGCATCAGAATAGGAAAGATTTAAGGTGATTTAAGAAACTTTAAACATGGTATGGTAGTTGGTGACAAACAGGTTGGTCTTAGCATTTCAGAAACTGCTGATCTTCTGGGATTTTTCTGCACCATTTATAGGGTTTCCTCTAAAAATGAGAAAATATCCACTGAGCAATATATAAAATCTTGACACTTGTGTATTAAATCTGATGTATACTTTGTCCAGTATAACTATATAAAATGAATGAGAGGTTAAGTTATGTTTTAGGATCAACCAAGACTTTAAACATCTGGAGTCTGATAAAAGCATAAAAAGATATTTTGTGTAGTTGTTGAGTTGTCTTTGACTATGTTAGTCCATCAGAGTAGTGACAGTCTGTCAAATTTTGAAATTTTTGACTTGCCTCAAAACCAAAGTAATACAGTCAAATTTCAAATTTGGGTTTAGAGGCTTGGGGATGCTTTAATGTCTTTGGAGGGCTTTATAAAGACAGATTAAAAAAAAAAATGTGCTGGTCCAGTGGTTTTCAAGCTGTCAGCATCTGAGGCATGTCAAACAGGAAGAAAAAAAATCAAGACGCTGTAACATAAAAATGGCATTTATGTCCTCTGGAATTATAGTAATGACAGTTTTCATTGTAATTTTCACTGAATGAATTTTTGAACATAACACTGACTTCTTTTTTTTGTGCTTTGCAAAAAGTTCTGCAAATGCAAGGTGTAATTTATCCTCTTATTAGACACTTCCACAGTCCAATAAATGTCTTTCTGCCTTTGCTTCAGGCAAAGTTTTTCTGAAGGATCTTTAGTCTGGTGGTGTCATTTCATATTGCCTGGTGCCGCATTAGCATTATTTAACTCCAACATTCAGGCTGAAAACTGTTGACATTTAGGGACCGGCTGAAGCTAAAAAACAAAAAACAAAAAACAAAACAGGTTGTTATCATAAAAATATGTCTTATATATTTATGTCTTAAAGTGTTTTCTCCACAAACTGATCAATTTTACCTCCCTACAAACCCCTTCCTGCTTTCTATCAATCAAAGCAATTCAGTTGAAGCATTGTGTTCTTATACAGTAATTTTAAATTTTATTTATTAGTATTCGTATCCTTAAAATACTGCTCAGGGGGAAAAAACAGTAACATATAACTAGTTTTACCCAACATATGGGAACCACTAATGCAAATTACTTCAGACTTAGCACTGCACTTATTTGGGTCCCCAGCAATATACCCTCCATGTTTGAAGTAGATAGAATAAATATTCTTTGTGACGTCTTAAACATTTAAATGAAAGATGAAAAATTAAAAGTTAAAACAGATGTGTGGACAGGTGAACTGTATTTCAGATTTTCTAATTATTAGTGAGCTTTATGGACATGTACACTTATAAATTCAGAGTTCTACCTGAAAGTTATTTTTAAACTCTTATTACTGGCTTTATTTCACTTTCGTTGCAGATTTCTTTTTGAAGTACCTGCCAAGGACGCTGTAAAATTTTAATATAAAGTGAATGACTATGTCATTGAAGGTGAAACAAGGCAGCAAAATCAGACAAAAACATTATTTTAGGAATTGCTGCAAGAAGCGATGTGTCAAGTCTGAGTTGAAACAATCTCCTGTATTCTAGACTCAATTCACAAATCAAATTAAATCTGCAAATTATAAAGTCATGACTGAGACCTCATTCACAACTTTCTGGCAGACTAGAAATACCAGAGAAAGGTTTCCTCCTTCATGAATGTTATCGCCTCCGTTGATTGAATTGGAAGTAAATTGACTCTTTCCTCAGTTACAACAGTGAGTAAATGAAATTCTGTGCTCTGTTTATAAGAGCTCAGTGTTTATCATCAGTTTATTACCGTCATTAACTCTGAAGGTATTTTGCAGGACGTCTCATAGCACTGAAGATGGAAGAAGAGGGAGGCAGACAGTGAGAGCCAATTGTGTGTGAATGTGATATGAAAACACACAGTTCAACCATCAGTCATGCATTTTCATCAGCTGACATTTGCTGACATTTTGCGGCTTCCCATTTATTCCAGCGTTCATAATGCAACAAATCAATACTGTAAATATTGAGAAAACTAAGAAAAAGTGGAAGACGAATATTTTTATGGGTTTCTATTAATCTATTCTAAATTATTAGATCCTTAAACGCCTCCAGCCACATTTCATTATTTTTTAGGAACTGAGTGCTGATCTTATTTTGATTCCTTTTTCATTTTAACCCCTTTTAAGGCAAAACCAGCCTATTTCTCCTTACTCTCCTTCATAACATCATTAATATCCAATACTAACTGTGGATTACATGTATGTAGAACTGGCATTTCCCTCCATTAATGTTCTCACAAGTCAAATAATATAAAAATTCGCAAAGTATGAAAACTAAATACATATCCAAAGCGTAGTTTCATCCACCCGTCCATCTATCCATCCAATTAATTCAGGGTCACAGGGGGTGCTGGAGCCTATCCCGGCTGCCATGGGGCAAAAGGCGCAGGGTACACCATGGACAGGTTGCCAGTCTGTCCATTCACACTCACATTCACACCTATGGGCAATTTAGAAACACCAATTAACCTAGCACCACTAATTGCGTGTCTTTGGACTGTCAGAGGAAGCTGAAGTACCTGGAGAGACCCAAGACCTTTTTGCTGTGTGGTAACAGTGCTAACCACTGTGCCACCATGCTGCCCCCATCATAATACATATTACTTAATATTACATTAATGAGCCCTGACACTCATTCTGTTAGTGTCTAGAACTACCACAGAGAGCGATGATAATGGTGGTCTTGACTTTTATTCATACATAACTTTAGTATATTGAAGCCATGGAAAACTTACCTCCATACTATGAATATTTACTGAGTTACAGTGGAGAAGCAGATAAGGAAAATGCACAAATGTCACAGCGACTGAGTGTTATCCATTGAAGCTCAGTGATGAGAGTATGCCATCTTTTGCAATAAGAATTTCCTGTGACTGTCAATGAAGCAACAAATTACAAAGAAAGCATTGGTTGATCCTGAAATCTGCTGTGATCCAGACCCTTCTATGTGCACAAAATCCAAAGATTTGAAAGAACTTTGATCAATATGACAGAACATTTAGTCGCTGGTGTTCTTTCTTCATTACACAATCATAAGCTATATTAGCCTGGGTCAAAATATGACTTGATTAGAAAACTGGTTTGACACAGAACAAAAGCTAGATGAGGACCCTCGTATCAAAATGTAGGTGAAAAGAAAATATTTCATATGCTATAACTTGTTTTGGTCAGCCATCTATCCCACAAGGTGATGTGACCTTACTTTTTGAAGTATTCTTCTAATGTTTTCAGAAAGCATGAAAAACATCCTAGCTACTAATGCTTAAATCTACATTACAGACATTAATTTGGAACACCTTTGCTAGTGAGACTACACTTAATGGATACTTTGCTTGGTACAACTTTCTAGTACCAGGTTTGTACTAAATTTATGGTACGAGATACAAACCTCCAGTTCTATCATATTCCTAAGGTGTTCTATTGGACTGATATCCAGTGACTGTGAAGGATATTTGAGTTCAATGAAATTATTGCATGTTCAAGAAAGCAGGTTGAGAGTAACTGACCTTTGCAACAATGTGGTTTATCCTACCTGAAGCAGCCATTGGAAGATAGATACACTGTCTTCCTAAAGGTAATGACATGATGTCAAGAGATGCTCTCCTGCATACTTTGGCTGTAACAAGTGGTTATTTCAGCTATTGCCGCCTTCCTCCTCTGACCTCTGGGATTATGAAGACATTTTAACCCAGAGAACTGCTGCACTGGATATTTTTCTAATTTTTGGACTATTCTCTAGAGATGGTTTTGCTTCAGCAGGTTCTCTTGGTCATGTCTACATGCCTAGACATTGCTACTATGTGATTGACCGATTAGATATTTGTGTTAACATGCAGTTCAAAACGTGTACCTAATAAGGTGACCAGTGAGTGCATATAGAAATCTGCAGACGTCATTAACTTTGTGTTTACACAAACTCATCTTTTTGTATTTTTTTGTTTGTTTTTAATCTACCTTATTCTTTGCCATCTTTGTCTTTTAGCTTTAATTTTGGATTGGAGTTCACTCCTCTTTTCCCACTCTGGGTTTTAGGGCTTCATCACTCAACTGTGCATTACCTGCATGCTTGGCTTGAGCAGTAACTTACCTGCTGGGATGTCTACCTGTTCCTGGAGGTCATTCCCTCTGCGAACAGGTGGACAGAATGTGATCAGCCCCCTCAGCACTTCCCTGTAGCCTGTGGAGCAGGATGCACTTTTTAAGCCAAATCACTCTGGTTCTATGCCCACTGCACACATTTGAGCCTTGTTTATCCACAAGTTTTTCATAAAAAGTCAAGCAGCTAGCAAATAAATTAACTTTTTATTTCATTCATGACAAATTTATGCGAGCCCATTTTTCGCTACCTAGCAGGTTAAGTAAGAGGCATAGCGAATGCGTTGCGAGCCTTTACTTGTTACACTGGGCGCCATATTTTAAGAGTACTTCCATATTTAGGCCAACATCCAAATTTTTTTCTATTAAAGAGGGCTTTGAAAATCTTGAATATGTTTGACCTTCTTTACTGGAATTAATTTGCATCTGGCTTATTGGATGAAAGTAATTTTGTGTGCTCCATAAATTGGCATTTTCTTGTCACAGTTAAAAAATGGCAAAATATTCAGCAGGAACTGAGTGGAACCTTCCCTGAGGCTGCAAATTAATGTGAGGAACTGTATTTTTAACTAAGATGTGGTGAGTGACTGTGTTTCAAAAAAGGTGAAAATGCATGAAAATGTATATCACATCCATTCAACTATGAACTCGGCAAGATTTCCGAAGTCGCCCCTCTGCAGATGTTCCACGTGTCGTCTATTGAAACCTCATCACAAATGTCAGAGGATAGTTTAGTTAATTTGCGCATTAAGGAGTGTACCGGAGACCCTGAGTCATAATAATTCATAATTTGGTTTCTGAAAATGGCTGCTGATGAGCCTGACTTGGGTATACATTGGACCCTGGCACAGTATAATGTGTGGCACTGATTAGATCTCTGCAGGGTTTCTCTCACTTTCAGCCTTATTATTGGATTCTTTCACAATACACAGGGTGGATGAAGCCTGTGCTCAGAATAGAGTTTAATGTGCAGTGTCTCTGCCTTGGCAGAGGAAATCATTGCACAGTGGCTGAGCAAATAAAAGGAAGCAAGTCAGAGGGAGAGTGTGCCTCAGCATCAATCCCTGTTTTCTTTTTTTCCTTTTTTTTCTTCACAGTGGAGAACTATTGTTGTTTCAGTGCTAATATATAAAACAAAACTTTATGGTATAGAAAAACTTTAAGGTATAGACTTCATCTATGCCTGTAGAAAGACAGAAGACTGAGCTACATTTTAGATGTTTATATTTTTTTGCTATGAATTTGAAATCATCATTAATTAGTGGTGATGGCAGGGGGCTTTTCAGTAGAAATAACCTAAATTCAAACTATTGGCAGAAAATTGAGGCTGTTGATATTTAGCATGCCTGTGTTGCTTCTGCATAAACCTTAGATTAACAGATCAGCATACTCACATTTACTAAGACTAACCTAAAAAGTACAGCTGAGACTAAAGCGAATATCGAAAACAAATTGTTAAGCAAAATATGTAATTTTACAGAAAAGCACTAAATTTAAAACATTTTAAATTTTTTGAAGAGAACCTGAATGTTTATGCCGGATTATATGGCCATGCTTTCTTGTGTCAAAATGTTTTACGTTTATGTCTAGGCATAAATACTGTGTCAGTCTTTTTTTTTTCCAACTGTGGCCCAGGAGGTTGTCTGCTAGTTGAACAGTCAGTAATTGGATAACAATGTCCTCCAGTCTACATGTCCAGAGGTTCTTGGGCAAGATACCAAACTCCTAAAACATGACGTGTGTCTGGTAGTGAAGTGTGCAAAAGTCTTGAGTAGCCTCATTTCATTATATTGTGCAATGAAAATGACTGCAGGGGTTTTTCTCAAACATGTGAGTACAGTACATAAAGAAAAAACAGAGGTTGTATGATTCCAGTGAGCTTTAAAGTCACTGTTTCTTATGACCACCTTTATTTATTTATTTTCAGCACACGCTCCAGGCTTATTGACAGGCATGATCTCATGCTGCTTCAGTGATGTTGAGGTCCAGGTTCTGGGAAGGCTAATCCATGACTGATGTAAAATTGTGTGTTTTTCTGTTACTGCATTGGTGGTGTGTTTGGGGTCATTGTCATGCTGAAAACTGAAACTGTTGCTTTCCAGTTGGTATTGTATGGTAGATCAAAATCTGACGGTACTGTGTTCATCATTCCATCAATTTTGACAAGTTCCCAACACAAGTCGCTAGGCCTTATTTTTTAGTGGCTGTAGACAGTCATTGTTTTATCTCTCTCCTAACCTCCTCTGTACATAATGACAACAATTTGAGCCAAATATTTCAAATCTGGATTCATCACTCCTGTTGTGACTGGTTTTCAGCCATTTGCCATAACTCTTATTTTCCCCTGTTTTCCCTCCTTAAGAATGGCTTCTTTACAGCCGCCATTCCCCTGAGACCATTTCTGCTCAGGCTTTGGTGAGCATTAGCCTCATCTTTAAAAGAGCCAGATGCATCATGAATGTGAATGGCTAAATGAGTCACTGAGGACACTGGACAATCTAATACTACGTATATTTAGCATGGCAAAGATAAGAAATAACCCAGTGTCTTAAATCAGGCTGAACTGCATTTTGATAAAACGCTTTTAAAAATTACTTTAAATTGTATAATTAACAAATAAAGTAACTAATTTACTCATTGTCTGTGTTTAAGTAATTACCTTACATATTACCCCACTATATAATCTGATATAGTGATAAATTAGTATCTGACTAATCATACAAGATCCAAATAACATCATAGAAGGTACTTTTGTACATGAATTGATGTGAATTAAAGTATCCACCACTGGTAAATTTTGGGATTCAGGACTTCTAGGGCTCCTTTTTCCACCAGGGAACTGATAATGGAGGAGGTACAGGCATTCCTGGAAATCTGCTTGGACAGCAAACAAGACGAGACCAGTAGCTCAGTTCCATATGTTTTATTTTTCATGCTGTGGTCCACTGCAGGCAAAAACTTCTGGATGAATAAAACTAAAAGGATTAGTAAGTGTATTAAAAAGGCCTGGGGTTGGAGCAAGACAATGCACGTGCAGCAGACAGGAGGATCTTCAGGGAAGCACACTCTGCAAAAGACTAGTAGTAAGAAAAATGATACAATGAATTAAAAAAAATCATTTTAATACTCTAGCAATCTGGTTTTAATAATTCCTCTTTCAATTTTAATTTCATATATTTAATTTATGATTTCATTTTTTTTTCATGAAGTTGTACAGCTTCCAAAGTCTTACATCTGTGAGAAAGGAAACTTAATTTTAATTCTTACAAAGAAACTAAGACAATTTGCTTGTCCCATTACAATACCAAAAGGCTGTGATGAGTTAACATAATTAATCTCTTCTCTATAACGAGAAGAAGAAATATTCTGTGTATTCTGTGTGTCGATGCATACAAAAATCTCTGGTATCTGGGTGCTGAAGAATCTCAAATGAAAAATGTTTCTATAATAAAAGTAATGAAAATACATCAAAAACATCCCTGCAGGTGGTTTTTCATCTGCCTGCTGTCATATGTGCTTTTAAATATTACAGTTCGCACGTCTGCCTTTTGGGCACCTTGCCATGAATGCACTTCACAGATAAAATACCTCTGATAAACACTGTGTCGGTCAGTGTTTTCTATTAATCACAACCCCCCCAGAATAATTGTTTAAGTTAATATATTGCCATTTCTGTCCGTGCCAAACCTATAGATAAGAAAAGCAAACAGACGAGTCTTTAAATGTCATTTTCAGCACCACAGATAGCTCTCCTCACTCATCTTCTTCCATGCAGCACTTTGAAATTGCTAGTCCAAAGCAATCACAAAAGTTTTGATGAGTATATATATCTGCTTTTGCAGAGCTCTGATGTGACACATTTGCCCACAGAAACAAGAAAACACACACCTGAGGCCAAATCCATATTTCCTTTTGGTGGAAAATAATTACCCCTCTGACAGGCCTGTCCAACCCTCATATCCTACTATCATCCTGCAGTTCCTTATCTGGTTTGACGTTTGAATTAGGTGGTGCAATGTGCACATTTTCAGAGGTGAGGCCAGCTTGTGTTTGCTGTCACACAGAGTCACTACAGGAGAGATGATGACCCGTGCACCATGCTCCACTGAAAGCCCTAATAAGCGTACCCGGCACCCGCCATGAGGAAGATCTGCAATATCAACCATCCGATCAGCAGGTCAGATGGGATTTGTATTCTGAGCCTTGTCTGATGAATGAATCATTTCCTCTCATCTGTCTCTCAAAACACACTGTGTCCAAAGGCTGGATTGTGGAGCACATCAAATACAGACATGGATGTGAAGGGAGGGGAAAACACAGACACAGGGCTGCTGTGAATATATGAGAAACATCTTCAGGGAAAAACATGCAGAGGGAAGGAAAAATGGATTTACATGGGATGTCTTCAGATATATTTTCTTGGATTTGATGCAAGTCTACAGGCATTATTTCAAGTAAAATGGCAATTTAACTTCATAACTTCATTTCCTCTCCCTCTGTGTCCTTTTCTGTCTCTCTTTAAAGCTCATTTATCTTAATTAGTGTCTTAAAGCAATTATTCTTTGCAAGCTGACTGATTGTATTTTTGCCTGTCACAGTAGCTTCCTGTTAGTGTTTGGCTGGATTTCAAGCTGGATTTGTCGTATTGCTCAGTGGGACATATTATTAGACAAGCCCCCCTCCGCTATATCCCAGATCTTCAGAATATAGAGATTGTTAAGACAGTTTCTTTTTCCTGAAGAGAAATCTTCATAACTATTTATTTTTGCATTGCACTTTATGAACATTTTACATAATTTCTACTTTCTTTAAAGAAATACCAAATTTTTAAAAAATATATATATTTTTTGGAAGAATTAGTTGAGGGAAATGATACCAGGCGAGGCTTTGTAGATATTCATGTCAGATTTGCAGGTTAAGGACCCAAAGTCAGGGGTCAAAACACAGGCAGAGGTAACAAAAAGAAAAGTCCAAAAATCCACCCGAGCAGACTCAAAAAGGCAACTGAGGAACCTGGGACCATGAAGGGTAGAAAAACAGATGCTTAGACAAAGTACAATAATTCCTCTCGCAATCTGTTGATCACAAGAGGTAATCAAGGGACTGCAAACACACAGGAAGGTAAGGAGGCATGCCTGAAAATAATCCTGATGTGATTTTTTTCAAGAACAAGAGTTAGAGCACAAAATAAAACAGGAATTAACTAAAACAGAGACAAGCACAATTAACAAGGTACAAGGGGACGTGAAGGGGGACTCGAATGGTACTCTAAAAGACTTCTAAAGTAAAAAGGTAAAACCTGAACTAACATAATTAAATTAAATGAACAGAAGACTCTTAATAATATGAGTTTCCCAAAACTTATAATATAAATATATATATATATATATAATATATATAAAATATAGCAAAACTTGCAGAACATAACTGAAGTTGGTTCACTTATCTCAGCACAAAGGCTCAAAGTGATCTGAGATTTCTACCATAGCTATGTTCAGAATGCATAAAATCTTTGCAGTTTTGTGAGGATTAAACCAAGCAACAGCCACCAGGACTGAAAAATTAAACCCAGGCAGTTGTCAAAGACTGCAGTTCCAGGAATAGCATGAACATGAATCAGTTCTACTACTACTATTAAAAAAAAAGGCAGTGTGTGAAGCGGATTTTCTATTTTTATAAAACTCAGCTGCTTAAACTGCATTTTTAGAAGCAGACCTGCTTTGTGTTAGGTGAGGATGCCAACAAGACCACTAACTTCCTGTTAGTGTCATCTCAGCTATCTGACTAACTGATCTGTAACTGCTTAATTAGGCAGTGACTTCAAGCCCACCGGGATGGTTTGCAGGTGAGTGTAAAGTGGCAGGAATGAAAATTAGCATTTCCAAAGCTGAGGCCATTCTCAGCCAGTCAGGGATGACAAAATGAAGGACTTTAAATATTTTATTCTCATCTATCTTGGTCTTATTCACAAGCAAGTGGAGAACGGAGCGAGAGATTGACAGATGGATTGTTGAAGTGTTAGCAATAATGTGGACCCTGTACGGCTCTGTTGTGCTGAGAGAGAGCTGGGTGTGAAAGCAGGGCTGTCAGCTTACCAGCCAATTTATGTTCCCACCCTCACCTATGGCCACAAGCTTTGGGTAACAACTGAAAGAATAAGATTGCTGATACAAGCAGTAGAAATGAGCTTCCTCCAAAGCGTGGCTGGACTCTTCCTTAGAGATAGTTGAGAAGGTCATTCATAGTAGAGCTGCTACTCCTTCATATCGAAAAGAGCCAATTGAGATGGTTGCAGGATTTTCTAGACAGAGGTCCCAGGGCAAATTATAGCTCTTGACTGGATGGATGAGCTGAAGGAGGTGGCAAGAGAGATGGAGATCTGGGCCTTTTTGCCTAGACTGAGGCCCAAATCTGCGTCACAAAAATGGTTGGATGGAGGGATTTATTTTTAATTCTGATTTTTCATTTAGTTGTACAGCTTCCACAACTGTGACAAAAGAATTTCCCTTTGAGGATTATTAAAGTCTTTCCAATTCTTATTCATTCTTGAGCAGAATTTTGAACGCAGCAGTGAGGTTTGAAAAAATTGAGAGTTGGACACAGTTATGGTTTTGGTCTTTTCATGGGATTTATTTAAAAAAAATGGGGGACAGCACTGCATTTATCCTTTAAATCAAATTTGATATGCAGGGTTTGAAATAGCAGGTACATCGCAGTGACTCATCAGCATATAAACACACGCTGCAGTTCTACAATTAACATAGGATTACAAGCCTTAATCGCAGGATTTCGAGCTTTGACTAGCCCTAAATGATGATCAACTTCTGATGCTGCTTTTCTCCCACAATAGCTTCAACGATTCGACTAATCCCTGGTTTTCTCTGCTAAGTCGTGCCAACATATTATCAAGGTTAAGCTACACTGCAGACACATGAAGCCAGTAGAATTTAAATTTTAGTTGAGGTTGTGTGGGGGAACTAACGAGAAGTGAGAGATTAGCACAGTTATTGGCCATGATCGGGTCAACCGGTAGGTAGCTTGGCTGAGTTAAGCCATGATGTTTGCCAGTGAAAGATAGAGGATGAGGGTAAACCAGCACCAGAAGCTCCTACATGTCTCCGTGACAAGCGGACATGCTTTGGGTCATACACGGTGGTAATTCCCAGAAAGGTCACACAAAATGACACCTACCAGCATTAAGCCTGGCCCTGCTCTCTCCTCAGAGCTGTAATCTGTCTGATTCGTCTCTCTAGCACTGCTTGTGTCATCGCTCACACTGCTTTCATCCTCACTAATGCCACCTCTGACAACAAGAGGGCAAAAAGGGCAAGCTCTGTCACATTCCTCAGATGTAATGTTTCTCCAGCTGCATCGTATCCGACTTGGAGGCAGAATCTCATGCTGTGTGTAACGCCAGGGAAATCAATGAGAATGGATTTCACAGCGAACGTGTGTAACTTTCTATTATTTTCTTTTATTATCTGAGGAGGAACAGTATGTCAAGGATTTATTATGGCGTTAGCATTACAATGCTAAAGCAATTTAGTCAAGTCCAGCAGTAAATTGGCTTGTCACATAAGATAGCGTCGCCAAAATGAACGAAAAATGCCAGGGAGCACATTAAATTATGAATGATGGGACTTATATTAACATTTAAATGAGACGGTCATGGTCCAGTGGGATCACAAGTTTTGCATGTTTATGGTGTGGAATGATGTATTGCGAGGAAATCAGAAATGAATTTCAGTATGGTATTACATGCCTATGGTTGTTCTTTACACAGCAGCAGTTTCCTTCTAAATCGTATCTTGATGCAACTGATGTGATCACTAATCATCATGATAGGCCCATTAACAACTGCTGTAGTGCAGTAAATAAACAAGAGGAAAGCAGCGGCAGATAGACTTCTGTTTTTCTTCTCTGTTTTCTCCATATATCCGCTGCTTCTATGAGAAATGCGTCCATTGTGTGTGTTTGTGAGTATTTCGCTAAAATCAGAGCTCCCAATTTCTCCTGCTGCAGCTCCACTAGGCTATAAGCAATCACAGCAAAACACGTCCAGAGGGGACGGGGAAGGAAAATGAAAGCAGCACATACAGGCAATGACCTTTGCAGACTCCTAGCATGATAAATGTCAAAGGTTTTCTGTTTTTAATTTGTCAGAGTTTCCAAAGGAGCCTGACCTATGCCTACTTTCAGCCACGTTGTTCCCATCACAGCAGGCGCTGAAGCGGCACCTCAAAACCTATTACTGCCCGCCTTTGCTTAGGCTGGCGCTGTCAAAGCTGCAAATTAGCCCATTTGCAACCTTTTATAATGCACTGTAGCAAGGAACAGCATGTTTTTCTCAGGGAGGGCTAATGCTGAACAATGTCATGTACTGCAAATGTGACATATTGCAGACAGACCACAGAATATACATTTAGATTTGTCAGGTGTCACTTTTGTGCCGTTCTGCAATCCATTATGCTTTCTTGCGGGTTTTGACCTTTTTAAGTTTCACTGTTGATACAGAAAAACAGCTTCGGTGTTCATAAATGTACACACATCTATAAATACCATCATCAATAAGAATTTAAAGCTGATATCTGACAAGTCTTTCACAGCATCCTTAAATCTGTGCAAAAATCAATAAGAATACGCCATTGTTTATATCCACTCAAAACAAGCTTCTGCTGGCGCGTCTTTACCTTGATATCACTCCTGGGAAACAAAAAAATACTGAAATTATTTCTGTTTTTTTCCTGCTGCTTGTCTTCTTTTCAAATTGTGATTCCATTATTTTTTTTAAAAAAAAAGTAATTGTGCAGCAACAAAGCAACAAGAGATTCGGAGGTCAAACCTAAGGACACACTGGCAGATAAACTCAGGAGGATATAACTTTTGTACAACAGACCGGGCAGGAAACCAGGAGACTCATATGTTTGAATCAATAGCTGTCTTTTCCATGCTGTACTCCACTAATACATTTTTGTGAAAACGGGAACCTGGTGAAAATGTTATTTTTTTTCCTTGATGATGTGACTTGTGCATTGTCTGGCCATATTGCTGGAACAATAACATAATTATAGAGAGCCCCTAAGGCTCATGATGGGAAATGTTTTCTTAACTACTTCTGCGATCCTGCACAATATGGTTTGCATTTCCCCTCCCCTTATGCACAGTTGGCAGGTTGTTACAGTCCAGTTTTAATACACTGCGAGTTTGCGGAAATGCTTTTGATATACTACAGAAAGTAGACATGATCCGGTGATGCAATTATTGCATGAGCTGCCTTGCCCAGCCGCTATGGTTGGAGCTGTAAACGTGGTTACTGCTCAGATAACCGCTGCCTCTGTGCCCGTTTCGAACATCAGCTGGTGAGAGAGCTGGATGAACTACCCCCTAAAGTTATATTCCAAACTGCAGTGGTGCAGATTGGAGCTTTTAGTAGTCACAGCTGATGGTGCACCAACTTGCACCACGGCTTTGTCCATTGATGCATTTTGATTTTTTTGTAGCCACACTGGCAGCTTTATAGAGCAAATTTTTTAAAGAATTGAGATATATTTTATAAATGGCAAACCAGATCAAAAATTAATGCTAGGCCTTGTTCACAGATATAACAATGGTCTGGAAAATTATCTCTGGAATATAGTAAGTGGTCACTGCAAAACGTCGTTACTGCAAAAATGTTTAGCAGGTTTTATGTCATGAATTCAAATACTTCTAAAAAGTTTTTAGCTAGATGGAGGCACAAAAAAGGCCTTAATATTCCTCTGCTCAGAATCACATTCGAACCATAAAATCCATTCCTCCTAGAGTCACAAGCATGGGTGAAATATTTAATCTCTAAGAGATTAAATTACTATGAATGCACAGTATGTTAACAGTGAAATGCTTCAAAGTACAAGTACTGATATTTGTTAATGGACTACGATTTTTTTTTTAACAAAAGAAGAAATATATATAAAAATAAAATGTTATTTAAAGATTAATTACTAAGATCTGTGTTTTATATATCCCTGTATTTATGTTTTTTGAAGAACAGAGCTCTGCGGCTAAGAGACGTGATGACTGATTTTTGAAGTGGAAGCAGAACCAAGCAGTCGTTCCCCTCAAAGCTTTCTTTGTTCCTGTCTTGCGGTGCGTGATCAATGAATGGCTAGTGATCGTTAAAAGACCTACTGGTCGATTCCGCATTAGACTCCATCTTCCTTATTAATGGACTTTTCTGTTTCTGCCTCCGCCTACCCTATTTCTAAAAAGCAGGACTGTATTTTCACATGAAAGCGTCGGTGAGTGGTGATCTCGCTTTATGTGAATGCCGCTCGGATGCCGGCTTTAGCTGCCAGATGGAGTTTCAAAGGTGTTGGAAAACAACAACACGAAGCCTTATTACATTTCTGATCATGTATTAAGAAGGCCTGATCAGTGTAGTGCAGCTTAGCAGTTGGGGTCAGAGTATAAAAACATCTGTGGAGTTGTAGTCCAGCATTACCGAATGATAAAAAAGATAAACCGTAAAAACTCACCTTCTGTCTAAAGTAGCAGAGCTCGTCAGCATGCAACAAGGCTGCAGTATGCTGACCTTCATCATGCAACCTGAACTCCTCTCCCCTTCTGAGGCTTGATGTGCTGCTGGCTTGGACATTTTCCAAGGTCAGGTGGAGGGCCTTGGTCCTGTAGGGAGGTGATGAGGTGATGTTTCCAATGCCCTCTACTGTTAATGAGTGCATCTAGAGGGAACGCAGGAGGGTAGAGCTAAGGTGGAGAAGTTCAAGTAAAAGGGCCTCATGCGTGCGTGACTATTTGTGTGCATGTCGATGATAGAAGGGATGTAGAGCATATGAGTACGTAGACGGAACAGTGACTTTAAATGATAGAGATAAAAATCGATATTTTATAGGTTTATTATTTTAAGTTATTGGCAAGGTAATCTTCTTGAAATCCTCTAAAAATTTAGCATCATGCAGATTTTAGTTTTTCAGACATATATTGATTGCCTTGGTGAAAATTAATAATCATCCATCACAAACTGTGCTTATCTACAGTGACATCTTATTTTCTTTAAGATAAGATAAGATAAGATAACTTTTATTAGTCCCACAGGTGGTAAATTTGTTTCGTTACAGCAATTATTACAAAACAAAATAATACAGTATTATAGCAGAAATTAGCAGACACAGGGTGTCTAACAGAGAAAGGGTGCTTTGCATGTTGTTTATAGGGGTTTGAATTGCCATGTGTGGCATAAGAGGAGCAGTTTGTTGGCACCGGTGTTTCTTCTTGTTGGTTTATTGTTTCTGGTTCATGTCTTTACTTATTTTAAAAAAATAAAATATATATTTCGTCATAACAGATTCTGTTTATTAGGAACAGTGCTGCTTTCCAGAATGAAAAAAAAAAAACGCTCCTGAGTAGCACTGCCCATCAACTATCTTCCAGGACACAAATTTAGAAATTAACATCAGAATAGTTTTCAAATACAAGGATGAACACAGCTGTGCAGTTGAGAGAAAAAAGCTGGCAGTTCTTTAAAAGCTAATCTGGCACTGCTGCTGTGCCATTGATCGTCTGGCTTACTGTGGCGCTCCTCCAGACAAATGAGTCAATACATTATTCAGTGCATTGAGACTCCTACAAAACCTGTGACACTGGAAGAAGAAAAAAAACTAGTGTCCTCAGCTGCCTATTTTCCTCAAGTATTGTTACAATCATGAATGGAGTCGCTGATTTGCACTTCAAATTGCTTCTCTTCTGTGTGTGTTTTAAATGATGCGGGCTTCAGCGATAAGTAATCTTATGTTATGCCATATAAATACAGTCCAATAAATGATTTAACACTGCTGGTTAGGAGGCAGGTATTATATGTTGACAGCCCATATAAAGACATACATATAATAATCATCATGACACACATTGTGTTTGCGTTTGTAGTGAAATTGCTCAACCAGCTCTTACACCCAACAGTCTCCTTATTATATGTAAGCTCCTTATGTTTTTTTTTATTGTTTTTGCTTTTTTTGGTCTTTATTGCCTGGACAGTTTTTGTTACTCAATTGTTACTGAAGTGTGACGTTGAAAGTACCGGAAGAATTGTTTCAGTGGAAGGATTGTACCATTTGTTTTGGTGCGATACACCAATTAGGATAATATAAGACGAGTCGTGACTGGAGCTACTCGGATATGCCGCCTGTCAAAATATGTGGATTTTTTTTTTTTTTCTGTTTCCGTACAAGGACACTGTATGCGAGACACAGATCAGTTCTGTAAATTTATCGCTGCTTCATCACTATGAATATGTGCCTTTTATGCAGAACCAAGGACACTTAAAGCCAAAGCTGGAGTACCAAATATTTAATGTGGGCAAAGCGTGCTCAGTTGGTATAAACAGTCCTGCATGTTTATGTTGAGCTGGATCACAAACATGTGACCTGAATGTTCATATCACATGATGAACACGCTTTTGTCAAGATTTGTTTCTTCAGGTAACAGCACATTATAAAATAGCAGGTTGGTTTCTGGGTTGGGGTGAAAAATGTAATGAATCTGCCATCCAGTGTGATGTGTGTGCTTAATTAAAAAACCCTCTTTACTCTAAAAATACTTTTTTTTATTGCAGTTGTTTGGTTTCATATGACTATGACCATACATTGCTCATTTTACTAATGTTTACATTAGGAGGTCATAGAGATTTGTGTGAAATAATTCTCCTACATAGCGCTGGTAAATATACATCAATGTTGTTTTCAGCCACATTGTGCAAACATAGAGCATCATGGTTGTATGAAGCTCTACGCTGGCATTGTTCAAGCTGCCCCTTTATTTCAAATACTTTAAAAAATCAACAGGTGGCGCTCTCTCTCCTTCCCCTGGAGGTACACTGTTTGATTTCCTTATAGCACCAAACAGCAGCTCAAAATTCAGAACTCAGGGCAAATGTTCTGAACACAAAATTAAGCTTGCTGGACTTTTGGGGGGATTTAGGATCTCAACGGGGCAACCACAACAGAACCAGCAAGTGTGCCTTTAATTTGCGAGGTTGTTCACATCAGCAGACCACGGAAAGCAGACTTATTCCAGTCTCTGGGCGACAGTGTGCTCCTGCGATACTGTGATACTTTCAACTCATATAAACTCTGATACGACTGTGTGAGTGTTCCACTCGTGTCTTTTGTAATTACTCTGACAGCAGCTGCATGATACACAGAGGATTCATCAGATCTATTATTCAGCTTTAAGTGGGTGGAGTGACACCGCTTATTCTGAAAAAGCTCAAGGAAGCTCAATTTTTCATAATATGTTGCAGGAATACTCCTTATTATCACATACCAGTAACTCCCCACTCTGGGCAATTTGTCATCCCATATACTGTACGTATGTTTGTATTTATGTATATCAAAGGACCATGAGATGCATTTAAGAACTATGTAAAAAGATATAAAGTGTACAGAGATATGGCTGTCTAAGATTTTGTACTGTTACATTCAGTATGGTGCCAAAGATGCATGATGTTCTTGTCGTTTTCCTCTTTCACTACGAGTGCAAAGGGGGGCTAGTGGAGAGATGAGATACGTGTAGCTGTTATGTCAGCACATGCCCCACATTGTGCAACTTTACAAGGTCTGTTGCTCTAAGGCACCGATAGCGATCTAAGGCTGTTTAACAGAGCAGTCATAAATGTCTCCTACAGCTTTGAATTTAGAGTTGAGTTAGAACATCCTCCTTCTTTCAGGATCTTTGTGAGGTCTACTCAGATGAACAAACATAATGAAAGATGGATTGAGACTTAGTGCATAAAACTACCAATGTGAAATAAACAACAATATTCAACTAGAATGAATCATAGAATTTAGACTGCGGAAATGACTGACTCTAAGGTGGCCCTCTGCAGGAACCTCACAGCAACAGTAGCGACTACAGAACAGAGCTACACTTTGAGTAATAGCTCCACAAACCCCCTGAAGGGAGAATTAAGGAGGTGGGCATGATGTGCACCAGCTAAGTACCTCAACATACTGTTACTGCTGAGATGTCGTTCTCCGCAGGCTTGCTCCATCTTGTCTGCATTCCACAGCAAACTCAGGGTAGTGGCTTGTGGAAAATTCCACCTTTCTGGCATTTAGTGGGAAAGATGAGAAAGATACGGGCAAAATCCTAATGTCTACTACAGTGTAACTTTCAAAAGGAACATTTTACCATCTAAGGAAAGCATCCTTTTTGTCACTGCTAACCCAGCAGTCCAGTACCACGAGTAGCTAATTAGCGTATAAAAAGCACAAAGAGCGGAAATAAAGGCGAAAGTATGTCTCTTGTCTAAGGGTAAAAAAAATCACCTTGTCAGCACCCCTAATTAACATATTATTTCTCATTTGTATAATATAAACCAAAACTGAAGTGTATGCTGTATTCATCCAAGAAATACAGCATATAATCCCCTTAAATCCACAACCTGTGGTTTTCACACTTTGGATTGGATTGGCACAGATTAAATAAGCAAGATATAACACATTCACGGGTGACAGAATATTTACCCACCATTAACTACTACACAACCCCCTTTAAAAAAAAAAGACAGTACTCAACTGCATGTTCTTAGCATGAGCGCTAGCGATAATGGTAGCAGTAGCATTAGCTGTCTTTAGCATGGAAAAATGGAATAATGCTCAATATTGGATCCGTTTTTGTGTGCTTTAAAAGTACTATGACAGATTGTAAAGCTCTAAAAGGATTATGGTTACATCAAAGTTATCCGTTACACTTTAAGACAAAAAATCACATACAGGACTTAACTGAGCAGAGTCAGGACCAGACCATATGAACTGGACAGGCAACCGACTTTGACAGGGGATATTAGGCTCTCATTTATCTTAATAAAATACATTTAAAAAATGAGAAGAGAATTCATTAATATTGTCACTTACATGCACAGTTGCAGTCACACACGAGGACATAAACAACAATGAAACTTTAAAAAGCATAAAAAGTACACTTAAAACAGTTCTGCAAGAGGCAGTTCTGTATAATTACAACCAACTGGTTCAACTTTAAACCACATCATGAACCAGTGAGGATAATTACAACCATGCACGCAAAGTACGCTCATAGTGAAATGTAGCCACAGTTATACAACAGCTTAGATGGCATAGTATAAAAACAGGAGCGACTTTTTCTCAGGGTGCAGAGGTAAAGTAATCGACTCACCTCACACTAGGACTGTTGACTGCGAGCACAGAATTGTCACCACTCTATTTCTTTTGTATTATTTTTGTTTTTTTGAGTGAGACCCAGCTTTAAACCTAGCATCACGAGCAGATGAATGAGCTCTTTTTTAGTTCCAAAGGGACATGCCATGTGCTCCATAATCACTATCCTCACAAGCTAGGTTGTTACTGCCATAACATGTCTCCATTGCAGCTATTTAACTTTTAAATTACCAAACTGTATGACTTCAATTTAGAACTACTATAAATAAAATTATGCCAGTAGAATTGAACCAAAGGGGTAGAGCAACCTTTTTGGATCGTCTGGACCCCCGAGGCCTCGCCATAATAAAGCCATTGCAGCTGAAAGATCGTAGCCTGACCAAAATGGAATGAAAAACAAAAACCTTTGCCCTCAAAAGAGTGTTGTCTAAAAAAAAGTTTTTGCTCCTTTGGGCATTTGAGAAAGAGCTGAAAACACAACAGTGAGGCATAGCTAAATATGTGTATAAATATAGATACACACGTATGTGCGTGTGTGCGCGCGCATAACACTTAAATGGTGAGTCCAACGGATGAATGTTAACGGAACTATAATTGTTAAAGTCATAGATGCAATGAGAACAATATGTATGGGACCGACTGGCACAAGTACATTTTTGATATCTTCTCTTGTCGGGTCCTCAGCTGCCTTCAGTTGATGTTTGTCACAGGGTTAGGGTCTCAGTCTTTTTTTTTAAGCTAGTAAAGTGAACAGAGTTTAAAACTCAGAGTGACTGACTTGGCAGGTCTGACACCTTCTCAGTTAAAAGCTGCGGTTGTCCAGGTAGTGTTTTGGGGGTCATTCTTATGCTGTTGTGTGAAGGTAGAGCTACTTTGTACAGCTACAGTGGTTTTAAAAAATGTGTGCACTCTGGATTCTATTCGGCTACTGCTTAGATGTATTGCAATGTCACAAAAGGAAAGAAGGCCTGTTCTAGAAACAGCCATACATGCAAGCCATGACATGACCACCTCTATGTTTATGGTTGCGAATTGTTATCTTGCTACATAATGAATTTGAGGCCATTTATATGCCTCACTTAAATACATAAGTCTAATTATGCGAAGCGCTTCAAGTTTTCACATTACTGAACAATTCAAAGTCAACATTTAGGCCACTGAATTTTTTGTGCCTTATAATTAGACTCTATTTAAGATGTTTTTGGTTAGTTAGTGGTGTATCTATCTGATGTTAGTTTTTCAGTAAATTGCATAAGATCCTGCATGACATAGGGTTTTCTTATTTTTATTTTTGTTTGTTTTTTAGTTAAGTGGACTGCTAGATGTTACATTAGCTTCAGCATTCAGACATTTTAATCATAATAACAAAACAGGGTATTTAGCAAGTAGTTTGCAGAAACAGATATACTATTTTCCTAGAGTTTATTTCAACTTTCAAGCCCCCAGTTTTGAACCCCTACTGTGTTAGCTGCCTTTTAACTGCAGTCATTTAAAGAGATTAAAATCTGGGCGCTGGGCTTATGCTTTCACACAGCATTCAGCATGAATCAGTGTCCCTCAGGGACACGGTATTGGCTCATCAAAGGATAAATCTTTGCAAACTGACATGCCAATGAAGCCTGTTCCTGCCTGATATACATTTATTTCTCTCTCTTACTTTAAAAAGATATCTTGATCTCTGTGAGACTACCTGTATGAAGATAAAACAAAAACGAATTCACCCATGAGTAATAAATTATGAGCCACATACGTATTGAGAGAATTCTTATATGGCCTCTGCTGAAACTTCAGTTCATGTCAGAACAGGTTTCAGCTTTCATTTCAGCCAATCCAGCGGTGCTATCTTTCTGGAGAAAGATTATTAATATTCTGTTATTGTTCAGAAGCTGAAATCACAACACTCTATTACGCTATATTTCTCCTTTTCCTTACGGTAAGAGAGACTGTTGAATAAGGAGCAAGGCATCCTAAATGTTTCTTTCAGGTATCAGCACAGTGGTGCATTTTTTACCTGAGCATGGTGGAGTTGCAGCAGGCTGCTGCCCCCAGGCTTGTGAACCAAACCCCACCCAATCTTTCATACTGGACTGAATCTGAAGCTTTTCTCTGTGGAGGTTGCACATTCCCCATGTGCTTGTTTCCTGAAACACTCAAAGGACATACACATATGGGTAACTGGTGACTCTGAACTGGCCTTAGACATTGAAGTGGAGTGCTTGAAATGCATATAATGTATGAGAGTTTATGTGAATGGTGAGCGGTTAGTATGGGCTCTGCATAAATACCTTTTGAATTATATTTACTGTGTCATAGATTATACTTTAAGTACTGTGGTATTCTAGTAGTTTAATATATGATGCCAGTTTGGTCACTCATACAGATTCAGCTCTTGTCCTTACACTGTTTATTTCGAGTTGACTACTGAATACTGAAAGCTAAATTAAAACAGGCTCGGTCTACTATTTCTTTTAACTCTACTCGAACTTGCATGAATATTATTATTTCCAGCAGAGACAGAGTATTGATTAGCACAGTCCAGAAACAGAATAACAGTTCACCCAATACTGTCCAAACCAACAAGCCTTTATTTCTTTTTTACTTTATGTTATTTTTACACAAAAAGTGCAGCTCAAACACAAAAGTATAACATTTTAATTAGTGAGCATTAAAGGTGCTAATTGTCTCTGGTTATATGGGCCAGCTCGGTGTTTCTCCATATATCCTTCTTATGCCTGTAGTTGTTTAGTTAGCGCTGAAACACCAGAATGATATCAATCTGCTTACACAACCCTTAAAAAAAGAAATAAAAAAGTAAGCCTAATTTCCATTCGCAAACTATTCCCTCACTAACATGTTTCTGCTAGAGTGTACCTAAAATCAGAGCTGCCAGAACTATAAACTTTAAAACTCCACAATCTCCCTGTTTGTGTTTATATTGACCTTGTATTTCATATTTTAGTCTCTGCAACAAAAAAGGGAGTTAAAGAGTATAAACTGCAAAAAAGTTTTGCTGTGTTTGTCGAGACTAAACGGGGCTAACTTTTGCCTCAGCTGTCTAAATGTTCTTCTCTTGACTTCCTTGCTTAGGTGCAATGCAGCATTCCAGACAAGCTGAAACATGACGGTGTATGCGCTCTGTCTCAAAGAATCAGTTAAACTGGGTGGATGCAGGGAAATGGGTCACACACATCTCGCTCGGTAACTTAAGATTGTAACAAAATAAAATAAAGATTGCGCTAACTCGGGTCACCTCCTGTCAGGTATTCTGAGGTAAGGTATAATTCAGAAACTCTAACCCAGATGAACCCCATATGAGCACTGCACTGAATTAAAGCTACTTCCGAGATGGCTTTTTTGTTTTTTTTAAAACCATCACCTCTGCATTTTAAAAAATACCAAATGAGTTGATTTACATAAAAGTACAGTTTTTTCTGTGGCATTCTCACTGTGGTAGCTTCACTCAAATCCTCTAAACAAGACGCATGAAAAAAATGTCCTTTTGAAGGAAAGGCAAAGACTATATCAGCAAGCTTGAAAAGAGCTTATTACGTCTGTCTCTCAAATTTTGGTTTTTTAAGGATAACTTTTTAAGGATGTGTTTACTACTGATACTTTTTCATGAGAGCAATAAGCCCCAGTTCCCAGTTGCTATATTCGGAGAAAGATTTTCATGGGATTACCAACTAAGATATACTTTAATCCACAAAATAACATTTAAGGTTGCTGGATTTAATAAAGAGGTTGGCAGGCCGATGGTGCTTTCAAATGAACTTCATTACATTATCATCATTATCAAGCTATTGATTTTAGAAAGTTGTTATACATTTGTGCTTTTTGCCACTTTTCGCACATGATTACCATTTTGATGTTTGTGTAACTCATAAATGTCTCTGTGGGGGAGGGGACAGTTCTGGTTTAACATTTAGTTCCCGGGTAAAAGAAAAGGGAGGATGGGAAAAAAAAGCTGTTTTTGGGGTGTGGACTTGCTTCGAGGCAGAAAAGGGGAGGTTTAACCCTCTTGCTGCTTTGCCATTGGTGGACACAGGGACAAAAATGCCTGTACCTGGTGCAGGTAAACAGACTGAAATCAGGCACGGCAGAAGAGGATCACCTGGCGTGACTTACTGCAACACTTCGGTTTCATTTAAATCGACCACCCCGGAACACTTGACAGCTTTTTCGTTTGTGGCTTTTGCACAGGTTTGTGTTGCATACCTTGCCTAACTACACACAAAGAAAGAGAAGGGTTAGCATTTGTAGATTTTTCTTTCCTTCTTTTTTTTTTTGGGTAAATATCAATTAGTTGTGCCTTGTTGTATTTTCTAGATGGTAAGTGCGTTCCCTTGTCATACAGGTGAAATGAGATTTGAGACTGAAAAAGCGTACATAGACAGGTTTGTTTTTTTTTTCTAAAGTGAATAATTAAGTGTTAGGGGTAAATGCTTGAGCTGAAGGCTGTGAGATGCTGTAATAGATGGTTACAATTGTGTGGGTTTGGTCTCTACGTGTTAATCAGCACCCTGCATTCATCAGGCTGAAAAGACTGCAAAAGGATGGAAAACATCGAAAACAGGTCCTTACTTGTGCAGGGAGAGGCCTCGCCTGGCACGCCCTTCACGCAACCAGTATAGAAGGAAACTTGAGCATACACTTCAATGGAACCTGTCTTTCATGTATTTGTTCTCTTTAATTAATCAACCTCTTCTTCCCTGACAGAAGCAGAAAGAATGACATCACTGAAAGCGCTGAAGGGAAAAATCAGTGTCAACGTTCCCAGTGATTCGCCACCAGAGGCTTCAGCGCGCTCACTTCACTTGTGAAACCATCCATGTATTCTATCCTTCATTCCACCGGAGTCTGTATAAAGTGCCAATCAGATTTCAGTGGTTTGAAGAGTAAGACACATGGAATTTTTCATCATCAGAGAAGCTTAAGTCATATAATCACATTATCAAGGGTTTTAATGATTGCAGCTTTTACAATAAATGTTAACTTGGTTTTCTGTTTTGTTTTTTTAGACAAAAGATTTGGCCTTTAATGCCCTTTGAAGGCAACGTGACGGTGAAAGCAACAGTTCTGCACAAGCACTGAAAGAGGACTTGTCCTCCTCATTCATACCTGCAATGCGACAGGAGTTGAATACCGCTGCACTGATTGCACTTTAGAGTTATTGCGGGATCACAGAGTGCTGGCAGCCCCACTTTATGTCTTTTTGACTGTCACTCACAGAGGTTGCTGTGTCCTCACCCTGTCTCTCTCTCTCTCTCTCTCTCTCTTTACACTTACTTCTTCGAGACATAGCAATTACATAATGACTTCTAAACTCCCACATTGCCACTTTCACAGCAAGCTCTTCTGAGCTTTTGCCAAGATGTATTTTTGTGTCCCGAAAATCTTATAACTGTACCCAAGAAGCCTAGACATACAATATAAGCTGTGCATGGAACAGTGTAACTCATTGTTGATTAATGAACTTTTTTTTTCTCCAAAGAATATAGTTTTTTTCCATAAGGTTTTAAACAATTCTCTGTGGGACAATTAGGCTGGCTCATTAGTACAGGACACTTTCCAGATTACATTCAAAGCCTTAATTATAGCTAAATAGGCAGATACATTGAGCCCATGTCAACCAACTATAATTCTTCCTTCCACTTAATAAAGAGGGAATATAAACTAACAGAAGAACATAGGACCAGATCAGCAGAGATCTGTACAGACTTGTACTCAGTAACAGGGTTGTTCTGATTGATAGTGACATAGTAAATAAGGAACTATTAGGTATTTGAATTAAAACATATCTGAAATGTCTCATAAACAAGGCTCTTTAAAAAGGAAAAAGGCATCATGTTGTAAATTAGTAACTACCAAAGCCATAACATGGGGAAAAAGGCAGTACAAGTCCCAAATTTTACGCAAAATGGGGAAATTGTGGAAAATAGTGTACTCAGTATATTTCAAAGACAGAATAACCCATGCATGACCCAGAGTTTCAAAAATTCTGTCTGAGGTTAATCTCAGCTTCCCCTGCAGCCCAATGATCAACTGATCCCAGCAGGCCTCACATGCCAGAAAGATTTTTGGTTTTCTCCACAGCAGACTTTTCATGTGCTACACACCCCAGCCTGCTGTTCACCTTCCTGTTTGATGCAATTATAACCAGAGGGCTTAGTGCTGCATATAGCGAGCCAAAGAATATACGCAGGTCAGAGATCAGTGAGGAACTCATGGTTTTCTTCACAGTGAGGGTGTACACCCAAAGCCCATTATCTGCCCCATAGAAGACAACATACAAGGTCACAAGTGCCACCACAGCTTTGGCAGCTCGTTGCTCAGCTCCGCCATTTCCGGCACCACCACCACCACCACCACTACCGCGAAGTCCCTTCACCTGCTGGCTGTGCTTGTAAAGAAATACCAGGATAATCAGACTTGCTAGTGTCATGAGGGCCATGGGCACAACATCCCTGCCAACTTGGACTGCCCCGTTGGCATCTCTGGACAACTTTGAAGGAAAGTTCACATAGCAGAATTGCACATTAATGCCGTGGTCTATCGGGCGAGTTTCATTCTTGGTACTGAAAGAAAAGAGTATGGCTGCTGCCGTCATGCTGGCATTGAGAACCCAAAGGAAGAGGAACACAAAGGCCAAATAGTGGCCCAACAAGGCACGAACAGAAGCCCAGCTTGATCCTGGAGGGGCAATGCTCAAGCACTGATAGGTACTCAGCAGGAAGGTGAGCCAGATTGAGAGGGCGCGTGCTGTTCTATAGATAAAGATCACTGATTTACAGCCTGTGTCTCCAAAGATGTCGGCCAGACGGAAGGAGGCTAGGGTCTCCGTCAAAGCACGTACAACCACCACCAGCAGGTTGACACACGCCAGGTGCAGGAGAATAACATCAGCTGCTAAAAGTCGCTTCTCCTGGTACAGCAAGAGGAGGAATGCCACAATTACGGTGGCATTACCTGGAATTCCCACAACGGTCAGGGAGAGATAGAGCATCCCACGGACAAACACCTCTGATGCCATTCCTACAGGAAGTTAAAGCAAATCAATAAAATCACATTATCAGTATGTTATTTGTCATCCACTTTTAAATGTCACGCCGTGCCTAGCATTTAAATGGTTTCAGGAAAAAATCGTTCCGAAGGTTAAACTCCTACCTGAGAACCGTCGAAGCTAAAGAGGTCTAAAGTGGACCTTGTGTCTGTCACGCTGTGATCCTTCTCTCCTGATGTAGTCAGGGTGTTTGTGTTCTTATACTGGCAGACAGGTAAGATCTGTTTTGCATGGTCCATTGACTTCTCTTCCCTCAGCCTCCAATTACTTGAGATCAATTCAGATGACTGCTTCTGTACCTGTATTGGGTTTCAGACAGGATAAGACAGTGGAAGCTGGGTTTGTCCTATTACAAAGAGCTTACCAGTGGATGAGAGACATGACATTAATGAAAGCACAATATCTATCAGTCCCATGTTTATTGTCAAAAAAAGATTACAATCATTCCTCAATGTCACTGTTTCACTAAGTAGAGACAATTAAATCAATTTTCTAATTACAGAAACCTATACGCAGATCTCTGTGTAATACCCTCAACATTACTTTTGCATTTTTCATATGTTCAGTGTTTTTTTTAAAGCCACTGCAAATTAGAAACCCTCCTTATGTTGGTTAGACAGATACCAACACCACAGTGTCCTCCAGTGGAGGAAAAGGAAACAAAGGAAAAAGTAATTCGACTCACTCTGCGTGATAGATCACCTGCAATTTCCATTTGGACCGTGATCCGATTTATGATTGTGTAATTCACCCACAGCAATAAAAACATCTTAATAGAATTTAACCTAAACTGTGAAGATGTTGTAAGGACAATATGATTTAACAGCAGGGAACTGTTAGGGAACATTAAGCGTAATTCCTGTAAGAACACACAAGACATGTCCTTCTTTGAAATTGTAGAGTACTCTTTTGAAATAGTGGGGCCACATTCAGGAAACCCTGATTAATAAATATGTATTAGGAACACTATGAGCATAATGTATGTGTTGGCACTAATGTTGGTTCGGCACATTTTCACCTTGAAAATTCTTGTTCTGTTTTGTTAATTGAAATACTTTTTCTCTGTCATTGAAAACCAACTGGCTAAAACTGAACATGCAAAGGCCCAAATGTACAACATATATAGTTTAGCTTTTTCATATTTCTTGTTTTTCAAGATTTACTTGCTTTTCTGCTAGTAAGATTTTTATTGTTCTTCTATGTGTATGTTTCCCTCTATATTTATTTAATCACCTTTTTTTAATGCCATGTCTGGATATATAACATTTAGTGCAGACATTCTGTGCAAGTAAATAGTCCAGTTTTTATGGAAATAGGAATTAAATTAAAAGCCAGTCATGTTATGGTTTTGATTGAACACTATATGGAAATCAGTTATGTTTATGTATAGGAAAAAAATTAAACTTACGTTCCCAAAGAGTTTAGAGTGAATGAGTTTTAGATGATGAAGAAAAATAAAATGTAAAGTGATGGGATGTCAGCTGTCCCCATCCCCTTATGAGCCTGTTAAGCCAAAGGCTCCTGAAACTGCATTTTTCTTTCTATTGGGAAGATTAAAAGGTGTGGTGAGAAATACTAACCCTTCTACCAATTCAGAGATTTTGCCTTTACCAGCACACACAAAGGAACAAAAGAGTGTAAAGTGTTACCTAAACTGAGCTGAACATCTAATAAGGAACCTGATTTTTGAGAATGCATTAACATAAACTGCAACTGGTTTTTATGGGTTTCACATGATGATACACAAGGCACTGCAACGGTCTGTTTGTGTTCTAGTGACATAAATGTCATCATCACAGGGTATGCATGACATTTACATGCCCTCCAGATTGTTGCAATTTTGTGGACTCTTCTAAAAGCCGCTACACAACTATGCACTTGAGCTGAAAGCAGTTTTCACACATATAGAAAGTAGTACAGTATGGATATAATACATCCCTGCGGTCTGCAGCTGCAAGGGACGATCATAATATATAACAAAAATAGTTTTTTTTTACACACACACACACACTCATATTCACAGGTTATTCTGAAAAACGACAAAATTAAAATGGAAAATGAGCTAAAAACACATTACATCAGCGATCATATATCTCCTGTCAAGAGAAAAAAAAGAAATCTTTAAACTCACAATGAAGCATACTGTTGCAATCCCCCTGAGAAGGACATGCTTGAACTTGCCATTTTAATTAGCTCTCAGAACATTTCAACATGTTACAAAAACACACAGGGAAGCAAAAAAAACACATCAAGTGATTATTTATTCCAAGTCCCCCCCATCCCACCTCCATCCCCAGGGGAAAGCAGGCTTCTCAAACAACACTGTTTCTGCACACAGATAAACTTGTGCAGCTGGCCAGGTTAGAGTCCTTATAAAGACACATTTGCCATTTACAGGTTAGCCGGTTAGAAAACATGGATATTTATAACAAATTTCTGTTGTCAGTGCTAAGTATTAAAACATAAATGAATAATGTCTAGCTGTCCCTGTGCCCCCAATTAGTGCAGACATGCATTGTTATATGGCTAATTGTTTTGCTCCTCTGTGTCTTTAACATGCTCCCAGGACATGATGGAGAAAAGGAGCGCACACTGAAGCGCCAGCTGTGCGTGTAAAGGCCTCTTGATGGCTCATTCAAAGCATCATCAGGCCGCATTTGCGTAAACAGTAACCACTCACGGCTGTCTCCACATGGTCAATCAACCCTATTTTTTAAAACTCTGCAGGGAAATAGCTTTATGATATTTTAAAGTGCAGGAAAATAACACTTGAAAATTTACATAAGGAAATAATTTTCCCAGACTGCACCCAACAACTAAAATGCCTTGACCTTTTCTTGAATCTTTGAAGAAGGGCAAATAATAAAATCATGGGAAAACGGTCCTTAAACAAAGCAAATTTCCTTATGATTCAAAGTTGTGTTCATTGAAATGACTCCTAAGCATTCTTAACATTACTTTAAAGTAACCATATATTAATAACGTATTCTAACTCCGATTAATATAATTGTAAGTTGAGATTCGAATTGAGGTAGAAAAATAATACCTATATAAAATTCTGTACTATTATTATGTTTTTTTAGCACATTATTTTTAAGAAGTATATATTTACCCCAGTACATTGAGTACAGTGAGAACATGTTAAATATGGGTCTTTTATAAGCCATGTAGTGGTCAATATAGCAAGCCAAAAAAGTGCATCAGCATCCATGGGGAAGCTATCTCCTTTGTGGATCTTGTCCTCTGAGGCCATGAGTCATATTTAGTTTGTTGCATTAATATCTTGGCCAATCGTCTTTAAGGGGCATCTGGGATTATATATTGCACTTACAAAAGCCCTTCAACATTTAAGTCACTAAATACTTTACTTTTTCTGTGCAACTTCAGGTGAGTATCATTTTCACTACAGGTGACAAAATTGTGTTGGTGTTATCTAGTTTTATTAAAACACGTGTAGCCATCTTGAAAGATTAAGGCATAGTATTTACAGTTTTGGTTTTCTGCCTTGTTAAACATGACTGCTGCAGGCCTTGGTGGTATGGATCTGTGCGTGACCATCAAAGGGGTCTCCTTCCTCTTGCAAACAGGCATGGGCATTTTAGGGAACACTGTGGTACTTTTGGCTTACACCCATATCGTTTGCACTGGACCGAAGCTCCTTCCTGTGGACATGATCCTTTGCCACCTGGCCTTCGCCAACCTGATGCTGCTGCTGACCCGCTGTGTCCCACAGACAATGACAGTGTTCGGGCTGAAGGACCTACTGAATGATCCGGGCTGTAAAGTGGTGATCTATGCTTACCGCATTGGCCGGGCTTTGTCAGTCTGCATCACCTGCATGTTAAGTGTGTTTCAGGCAGTGACCATCACCCCTACTGGGCCTTACTTGTCCAGGCTGAAGCCTTCACTTCCATCCCTGATTCTTCCCACCTTTGCAGGGCTATGGCTCTTCAATATGGCCATATGCATAGCAGCTCCCTTATTCTCCATGGCTCCACGAAACGGCACCGTCCCTGCCTTTACCCTAAACCTGGGCTTCTGCCATGTGGACTTCAGAGACAACTTGTCCTATGTGATTAATGGGGTGGCTCTCTCTGGGAGGGATTTTGCATTTGTTGCCCTGATGGTGGGCTCCAGCTGTTACATCCTGCTGCTGCTCCACCGCCACAGCCACCAAGTGAAAAGGATTCGTCGCTCTCAGGGTGGAGGGGCAGAGACCAGAGCAGCCAAAACAGTGCTCACCCTGGTAGTTCTCTATGTGGTCTTCTTTGGGATTGATAATGTGATCTGGATCTACATGCTGACAGTGGCAAAAGTGTCACCGGTTGTGGCTGATATGAGGGTGTTTTTCTCTTCATGCTACGCCTCCCTCAGCCCCTACTTTATCATTTCCTCAAACAAAAAGGTCAAAGCAAAGATCATGTGCGCAGCTGAGCATGAGCAGCCGTCAGCAGACACTCAAGATTCGAATGACAAATGACTCTGTCTCTATGTTAACAGCCTGCTGGCTCACCTGCTAGACAGCAGAGTTGTTCTATCAGACCTTATCATTTTCAGGATACTCTTATTTAGCTGTTATTTAGACAGTAAGATTAGAGCATAGTGTTGTACAAGGTCTAGTATGTATTTTTAACGTTTTCGTCTGAATTGTAATTAAATATTAATTACAATCCTATGTACCTGTAATATAGTTTCTTAAGTCAAATATGCCAGAAATCCCCTCTGCTTCCTCTCTCCTCGTCCTCCTTGAATTGATACAAAAGAAATTCAAAGTAAGCTAGAAGCATTTTTACAAAAAAAATTAAATAATTATTTCAGGAATTTTCAAGGAGTCTACTCCCTAAAACTGGGAATACTGGGATTAACAACATGTCTTGAAAATTTATTTCTTAAACGTTTCTTTTTAGAACTTAGAAGATTAAGAAGTTATATTAATATGGAAAGATAATTCAAAGAAACCTCGTTAGCGTTAAAGTACGGCTATGCTATTATATAAGGGAAAAGTTTAAACGTAAACGTAATTGATACTACTGTGCCTACAGAAGCTGCGCTGTCATTGGCCGAAATGTTATGAATATATTGGGTATTCTATTGCCACGGATTAGCCTTTCAGGTAGCACTTGTCCGCTGAAGGTGTATAAGTTTCATTGCTGAAATACGTATACCGACAAATGTGTAGCATAGTTTTTGTCCATGATTTAGGTCAATGGTTATTACTTAATGTTTGACAACTGCAAACGTCTTTGAAGGGAGTTCCTGTTTTGAATAACCTGAACTGTCCACCTGAGAGACAAACGTCAGGAAATACTCAGATCCAACTTAGGAAAAACAACAAACCCAGGAAAAGGGAAGCGGAAGAATGGGCTAAAAAGTGTAAAACAGCTGAAATAAACAAGTAGACATATGTGTGAGAACAGAAGAGCTTTTATAATGTAGTATTTTTAGAAACTATCCGCGTCGAAACTTACCGGAAGCGGTAAAGTAAGCAGTAAGTGGCGCTAGTAGTTAGCTCAGTTGCACAAACAGACACTGCAGCGTGCAGCGACCCGAAACCGATGACAAGAAAGTCTTAACGAGCAGGTTGTGATGACCAAAAAAGGTTTCCTCCATTCTGTGCCAAAGCTACCGTGCTGTTTAATTTCAGGTAAAAAAAATTATTTCAGATAATTACTTTGGCTACTTTTAGCTAACCCTTAGCGCACCTGTGTATTCGCAGGTGCTTATTTCACACCAAAACGCATTCGTTTTTTTAATCTGCTTTCCCTTTCGGGCCACTCGTTTAAGTTCTGCTTTTTCCCCAGCTTCAGTATTGTATCCGTGCACCATTTCTGTTCAGTGAACACATCTGGATTTCTGCCCAGTCCGCCTCTCTTTACCGTGAAATGACCTGATCCGGGTTAACCAGTTCCCCTGTCTAATAACAATGGCAAGAATAGCCTGGTACCAAGAGAAGGTAAGTGCAATACATCCAGTACAGTTAGTGTAATTTAGAAAATAAGAAGTTTTATTCCCAGTATTTAATGTGGCTGTTGTAGTACTATAATAAAAATGTGTTTATCTAGTAATATGTGTGGCATTTTAGGGGGTAATGTGTGGCAGTGTGAGAAAGAGGCATATGCGTGATTGTTGTGTTCTCTTTCAAATACAAAATGCTGCTACTTTTAAACAACAACAACAAATGTAATTTATCAGGGATTCTTGTCACTGGAAAATATATAACTGAGCCAGGGTCAGCCTAATTTTCATAGGTAAAAAAAGAAAACCATAGACATTTGCATAAATAACTGTTACTATTAATCTAATTTATTTTGAAGTGTCTTGTTATTACAATTGTAATAATTAAATTCATAGTCAGGTGGAAATTGCATTGTTCTTATTTAATCTTGAATGCATATGCTTTAATTTACATCCTTGTATCCTACAATTTATTAAATTATTGCCTTTACCTCTTTGTTCCCTTACTCCTTACAGAAATAGATTTACATATAAACAACTCTAGCTAAAGACTTTCTTTTATCATAGAGCAAAAGTGTGGTTATATTACACATTATTTCCATAGATTTAACTGGACATGGTTTTGTTTGATCATTTTGTTGTTATTTTCACCTCTTGTGTTTTCTTTGAGGGAAGATAATTAGGAGAATTTTATTTTGTTATAGATTGGGGCATATGATCAACAAGTCTGGGAGAAATCTCTTGAGAAAGCCGATCTAAATGTAAGATACTTTGCACTTTAATGGAATAAATGTCTGTGTATTTTTAGTGCATTTGAGCTCTAAGTTGAGTAAGAAACCCTTACTATTTATATAGGGTTTGGACAGCAAACCAAAGAAGACGGGTCACATCAAACCAGACCTTATTGATGTTGATTTAGTAAGAGGTGAGTGTGAATAAGGAGCAGTAACCCATTGTTTTGAAATGTGTTGAGACATTTCTACAGTTTTTTACAAGTGCGAAAATGAATGTGTTTTCTTGTAAATTCATGCATTCTATCACTTAAAGTAAATATAGTTTGAACTGACCACCCCTTTCATCCCATCAGGATCTACATTTAGCAAAGCCAAACCAGAGAGTCCATGGACAGCCCTGACTCGAAAGGGTCTGGTCAGAGTGCTGCTGTTCCCATTCTTCTTCCAGTGGTGGATCCATGTGACCTCCAAGTCCATCTCCTCATGTATCCTCATGCTCTACTTTATGCAAGGTTAGCTCACCACCACTTCTCATCTTGCAGCCTTAAAACAAGACTGACCTCAATTCAAAAATCAGTGTAGACATTCGACCTACACCAGGTTCCATGTACCAGAAAGGTTTTTAATTTACCGAATAAATAACTTCGTATCTGCTTAGATAAGAGTCCATAGAAAAATCTTCTTTAACAGCATGAGCCGGCATTCATGCACTGGACGAGCTAATAAAAAAATAAAAAAATAAAATAAAAAATGACAGAATGCTTCTTTGTGTTTAGTTCTTTAATCAAAATACACAGAACCAGAAGAAATGTTAATAATATCTAAAGGAAATTTGCTTAATGTCAGTTACTGAAATATGTGTAAGTTGCAGATCTGTGCAAGAATAGACTATTTGGTTATATTGTATAACTTCTAATATATTATTTGATTTAGATCAGGTAGTTACTGATCTTACTGTCTTGGAGCAAAAGAGACCAACTGTGGGTATCATAAAGTATTCCTATCCTGCTTCTGATACTGATAATAGAAACACGAGAACTTTAAGAAAGCTCTGGTTTAAATAGTGTGGAGCCTTACTGTCACAGAGCAGCTGCCACATGACACAGAAAAACTCCAGATGTGTCATGTGGATTGTCGCCCCCTTGGCCAGCAAGATCAATATCTGGGCTGCAGAAATGCACTAACCACCGCCAAAAAAGCAGCATGCCCTCTCTGATTAATTCCAGTCCACCTTAACTGCCTGAAAGCAATTGCTGGAAACAGCAGGAGTACTTTCCTGTGACCATGTCTCCAAATTGTTGCCTGCAAGCACCCAGACACACGCAATCTCTCTTCCAAATAAGCTTGATTTTTTTTTATGTTGTTTGATTACATATATTTAATTGAAGAAAGTACACAGGTCTCGATATGCTCTGTTTTTGGTTCATGAAGTTAAATCTATTGCTGCAGGCTCAATTGGCCAACTATTTAATACAGCTTACATTCATTTATATGCAACACTAAACTTGTTACCCATCACACCTGAGCAGCACAGAAGAGACCTCATTAGTAAGCATGAATTCTGTTATAATGTCTCCCCTAAGAGACTGTTTTGTTTGCTGTTGCAAAATGTTTTGCTCCCCTCAGTGGCAGCGGTGCTGCTGTACTTCGAGGTCCCTAGGGCGACTGCCAGCGAGGTGTTTGGACCCATGTGTCTGATGCTGCTGCTGGGTACCGTGCACTGCCAGATTGTGTCGACTGAGTCCAGCCGGTGGCCCTTAGGCAGTCCAGCTGCCAGCAACACCACCAGCCCCGCGCGCAGAAGGAGGTGGTTTTCTCATTGTTAGGCACTGCACACGTTTAGTGGTTAGAGTAACACACAAACACACTCACACTCCTTCCTTGTGGCTCATGCATAAAGTTCCACATTAAACATGCAGATAGACCTGAAACACTACTCCTAAACATGTACCTGTACAATGATGTTAAGTCCCTCGGAGGGTGTCACATGAGATTTGCCATATCATTGATTATTTTTAATGTTACTTTACTATTATGATCATCTCTGTGTTAAAAACTGTAATATTCACTATGAATACTCATGACACTGAACATTTGCTACATTTTCTTTAATTTGATTTTGAGAGATTTACTGTATAAACTGGATATCTGCTTTTCTTCATATTTTATATACAATATGTGCTGTGGATCTAACATCCTTGGTTATAGTGTACATGAAAAAAGATCTCACATTAAAATACATGTTGTTGTGCATGTTAAATATAGGCTAATTATAATGCTATTATTTAATATACAAATGTAAATAATAAAAATGTCAAAAGATTGTATTTACATCATTTACCTTTACTTGTCTTTTGACTTTCTTTCCTTTAGGCCTAGAAAGAACAGAGGGTTGAAGAAATCCGAAGAAAAGAACAACAGTGGGGATGCGGAGCTGCTGGGCTGCTGGCAGTTTGAAGAAAACCAGCATTTATACAGAAAAGAGGAGAGAATGGTATCATTTCTCATCTCTACTCAATCTTTAGAGTCAAAAAATGTCAGTCAGATGTGATGGATAGGTTATGGACACATGGATTGGACGGAGGTATAAGTGCCAAACTGATCTGAAATTTCCCTTAAAAAGTATTTTTAATTGCTGTGTCGAAATAACTGAACTGTAAATATGGTCTGCTTGCTTGATATATATAGATTTACCTCCTCTGGCCTTGTGCAGTTTAAGAACTTATTCATATAAATAATACATATATATATATATGTGTGTGTATATATA